>CM033647.1:87420586-87563269 GCA_019512145.1 Engystomops pustulosus | reverse complement strand
CCCTGTATTATACCTGGATGTGATGCTGGGATCCCCCTGTATTATATATGGATGTGATGCTGGGATCCCCCTGTATTATATATGGATGTGTTGCTGGGATCCCCTGTATTATATATGGATGTGATGCTAGTATCCCCTGTATTATACCTGGATGTGATGCTAGTATCCCCTGTATTATACATGGATGTGATGCTAGTATCCCCTGTATTATACATGGATGTGATGCTAGTATCCCCTGTATTATATATGGATGTGATGCTGGGATCCCCTGTATTATATATGGATGTGATGCTAGTATCCCCTGTATTATACATGGATGTGATGCTGTGATCCCCTGTATTATATATGGATGTGATGCTAGTATCCCCTGTATTATACATGGATGTGATGCTAGTATCCCCTGTATTATCAGTACTATGCCAGATGAGATGACACTGAGTTATTGCCTAATAGAAATCCAACCCCTACTGAATTTTGCCACTTCGGCCTTTGCTATGGATATGTGCGCCACTAAGCGCAGAACACAGCGGTCGCAAGTCTCACTACAAATTGCTCAGAATTGGCAAGTACATGCACTGCAGAAACTACAGCCACCAGCAGATCAACCAGAAATCAAATATATAGAACGCTACTGTAGGCTTCAAGAAGCTGTTTGTATTCTCCTATGGCTATTTTCTAGCCAAGTATCAAAGGAAGCACACTACTATGCCAGATGAGATGACACTGAGTTATTAAACAAAATAAACGTAAAATAAAAAAGGAAAAATGGCAGACTGTGCCTAATTGAAATCCAACCCCTACTAAATTTTCCCACTTTGGTGTTTGAGGTGGATATGTGTGCCACTAAGAGCTAAACACAACGGTAGCAAGTCCCCAACGTTATTGTAGCCCTAAGAAGGGCTGTTGGGTTCTTGGAGAATCACTCCTGCCTAACAGTAAGCTAATAGAACACCCTAACGCTTTCCCTGACCAGCAGCAGCTCTCTCCCTAGCGGCATCCAGACACAGAATGATCCGAGCAGCGCGGGCAGCGGCTAGTCTATCCCAGGGTCACCTGATCTGGCCAGCCAACCACTGCTATCGACGTGTAAGGGTACCACGTCATGCTGGGTGGAGTGCAGAGTCTCCTGGCTTGTGATTGGCTCTGTTTCTGGCCGCCAAAAAGCAAAACGGCGGGAGCTGCCATTTTCTCGAGCGGGCGAAGTATTCGTCCGAGCAACGAGCAGTTTCGAGTACGCTAATGCTCGAACGAGCATCAAGCTCGGACGAGCATGTTCGCTCATCTCTATACACCAGTATATACAGTAATATTACCACTGTACAAGGCATTGGTTTAGCCTCATCTGGAATATACTGTTCAGTTCTGGGCACCAGTCCATAAAGGGCACACATCAGTATGTCAGTGTGCTTGGTTTACAATCCTTCATCCCGGCGGTAGATGTCCTTTAAATAGTATTCTCATTTTTCAACGTAAAAACATCCTTCCCAAAAAAGTGCAATTTATTCACACTTTAAGGAAACCTAGCACTTTCCAATAGTACTTCTAAGCAGCAAATAGCAAGCACCAGCTTCCTATCTTTATATTGGAAGCAGCTTCGGCCCACGGTGGTACGCGGTCGGCTGCACCATGTGCGCTACTGTGCGTGAGCCTGAATAGGAAGTGCCGAAGAGCCGGTGACATCACCTGCGCACGATCGAAGCTGCTTCCAATTTAAAGATTACTAAAGTGTTTAAAAGCATTACAACGGTTTTAAGAACATAACGAAGATATGCTCCGGCACCAGCTCTCCCGGGCTGGTGCTCGGTATTTGCTGCTTATAAGTACTATTGGAAAGGGGTAGGTTTCCTTTAAAATTGTGCCTGATGTAAATCATACCAAAGACAATCTTCTAAATTATGAAAGTCATGCAAAAACTATAACAAGCAACCGCCCCCTCCCCCGTATAATTGTAACATTTATGGGCATTTGTCATCTTATTGTTTCAAAATCATTCTCTTTGAGAACTGTTTCTTTTCATATCTCTGAATATAGGATTTCCGGTGACTAATCGAGCTTATAAAATTAGACATGGCAGTTTCAGACTCACCTGCCACTTAGTCATATGCTTAAGGGAACAATAGTTTAATAACTTAAAGCATGTGTATATGTTCCGGACTAGAGAACCTTGTATATTTATATACTTCATACACTATATATATTTATAAATGTGGTAGACAGGACAAGGTCTCATGTTATTAGCCAGAGGTCGAGTTACCTATGAAGAAACCAGTCAATTACCTGGGGCCTGTGAGATCAGGAGTGCCCCACACCGATGTCCTCAGGTCGCCAGTAGATTGTATGGTAGAGCAGGGAACATTAGCGCACTTCTCTGCTATTCAGAACTGGAGCACCCAACACCCAAGAGTCTTCACTCTTTCAGATCTTTAGTGGACTACAAAAATTCTCTGTATTGTCCATGCATGATGCATGCAGGAATAATTTTCAGTAGGACAACTTCATTTTCTCGACTGGGGATGAGATTGGACAGTCCAGAGTAGGTTTCAGCTTATTACTCTGTTAACGCTGTAGTCAGCTGATCATCAGAGGACTCTTTTTGTAAAAAAAAAATAGCCTCTTTAAATATCAGTGAATTTATACTGTCTCCTAGTCTTTTCATTAACTAAAGGTCTCTGTGGGTCATCAGCAAATATTCCAGATGACATAAAGCCTCTGATGGTTAAACCTGAATTACAACCATTGCAAAGTCTGCATTATAAGGCCTCATCCTGCAGATCAGCCTGATGAATGGAGCCCATAGAGGTAAAGATTTTGCAGATAAGCTTCTACAGAAATGCCATACAAAAAACCCTCCCTGAAATCCAGCTGACTCTGCGTGTTGTGTGTGACAATGAGCTAAACACGGAATTAGCAGCCGCTTTCCACTTCTCTGTCTTCCACACTGTTGATTTACCGTGCCAAGTAATGGTTCCTGAGAATGGTCTGGGATTCTATTCACATCATCTCAGCGATGAAAAAAGCATCAGTGCACGTTCTGTTCTTATCAGTCAAGGACGAAACCTTTCACATTACTGTAGACAAGAGCTGTCATAGACTTTTGTGAAGCCATAGGGACTTGTACCCTACAGCACTCAAACATTATTATCAATGACCCCTCTGGAGACAGAACTTAGGCCTCATACACTGTCCTAATGTCACCCAGATGCAATAAATGACAGTAGGATTTCTAACACTTTCCATAAATGAGTATTCATTTGCAGGAAGAATATTTCTGTTATAGAATGATGATGCATTCAGGACTTCATTATATTAAGAAAATATTCTAAGTCAGTGATGGCAAACCTTTAAGACACGGAGTGCCCAAACTACAAGCAAAAGCCACATATTTTTCACAAAGTGCCAAATGCTAATTTAAAGTAACTTGTTGGAGCCTTGAGGACACCAATACAGGAGAAAGAAGGATAATTTTGGATTGTTATTTTAGTTTTCCTCTAAAGTCCCCATAACAGGATGAATCATGGGTCCGGAGAAGAGTCAACAATGATAATCAAGCACTGTCCTCATCTCCTTGATTCAGGTCTTGACTCCTGAATGGTGACCTTTGTGCTGGGCGATGGCCTGGGTGCCTAAAGAGAGGGCTCTGAGTGCCACCTCTGGCGCCCGTGCCATAGGTTAGCTACTGTCCTAAGTGATAGAAGAGCTGTATAAAAATTTTTATGAGCGTCAACAAGATAATGTTTTTTGAGTTTTTTTTTTAATTAGGAGGTGCTTTTGCTATGTCATTGCCCTTGGTCTTGAGTCAAATCTATCTATTCATCTACTTTACCACTACCACTACCACTTTAAAGTGACAAATAAAACTACCATACATACTCATACAATCCTGCCGTATACTGTAGCTACTGCAGCTTATAATAATCACTTAAAACAAAAACATAAGTATAATAAGGGCCATGAAGAAGATTTATAATACACGGCTGCTCCTGTGCCAGCATATGATGAACCCCCTGCCTTTCCGGTGCCGTCGGATACATTAACTCCGAAACAAATACCTTTAATGTACATTAAACAACAGGCACTGTTACCTTTTTTTTGTATTTGTTCGTATATGTTTATAATACATATGCAATGTATCATATGTCAACAATGTATTATGTTTCTTAATGTCATGAAACTCAAGATGATACACATATATGTAGTTCTTTGTATTAAATTTTAAAAAACCAAATAAAAATAAAGACATAAAAAAAAAAAAGAGCCTCCTGCCTTTTTTATTTATGTGCAGATCTGGCTGCAGAGAGTTTTTTTCTACTGCACATCCTACCTGGTGTACAAATATGCACAGTGGGCAACCTCTCATTTGCAAAAGTCCTCCTGATGCACAGGCACAGGCCAGGAATGCCCGACGCCAGTTAATCCCCTCGCAGCCGTACCCCCTCTTCATAACCCTCCACATAACCTTGGTGTAGAGATTGAGAATTGCTGGCGATTTGCGTAAAATTACAATACAACACAATAAACTTACAATTGACATTCACAGTAGATACAACATGGATCACATAGCTTATATGCCGGTTAACTGCGCTTAGCTAGAAATATAGATGGTGCTTTAATGCGAGCTACTGCCTTTGAATGCCGCCCTTAAGCTGTCTGGTACTGACGCCGCCTTGGCCGTGTGTGCGCATTGGCAAGCTGGACCTTAACATCTGTATTGCTTGTGGAGGCTTCTTCTGCGTTTCGGAAGCTCAGTGTCTCTTTGATACTGGAAAAACTGTTGCTCTACTGTTCTAAGTTAGTCGGGAGACCGAACTTTCTGGTATGTTCGATCCCCCACAGGTTGGGAAGGTTGGTGGGGGTGGCCTGTGGGCACTCCAAGCCTCCAAGGCAGCCTTCACTCCTGGTGATGGTTCTGGTCATAGTGTATCAGTGCTTCTACGACAGATTGCTAAACATGTTAGGTTAGTAGCATTGGGTATCATACATTCAATCTATGAGATAATTATGGACTTGAGTCCGTGTAGTGAAATTCTTTAGATGCTTGTAAATAAGCAGTTTATGCAAGCCTCCTGACCCTGCCCTGCCTGTCTGCCTGGATCATTACACGCCAGCCTCAACCTTGTTCCTGCTAAGTGAATGTTGCAAACACATTTAATGGTCATGCATAATGCAGTTTTTCCATGAATATTTACAATGGATGTGTGTGGCATTTGCTTCACCTAGAAAAAACTGTATTAATCTTTAACACCTTGCTGACTCCTCTTTTCTGTTTGCCTGATAGCCTTTAAAAAATCATTTTAGTGCACAACGAAACAAGAGTCTCCATATAGAACAACTATGATAATAGGGATGGAATAAGATAATGTTAGCAAGTAGCTGACTGCAAGGAAGTGCAGTGCGGCCATGACATGCTGGACTGGGAGGGTAGATACATTCCCAGACATTCATTCCTTAACGCTTGTCGCATTGTCATTTGAGGTGTCCACCAACTTCATGAATTCTTTTTCCATTTTAGGACACTACAAAAAAAACAGGGGACAGGTATGAGGGGTACAATGTCCGTTTCTTTCACAGGCAAAGGATATACTAAGATTTAATACCATGAATGTGCCCTTAGAGGCTACATTGCAGAGTAATTCTTTCATATTCTGTTTAGAATACATTCTTACTTTCATCATCTGTTTTCTTGTTGAGCTTTTTTAATGGATAAGAATGATAAGTGGTCAGCATCTTCTTGTGAAGACAATACCAACCCACTTATCTATAGAAGAGCATGACTCAATGCACGCTGCAGCTGCGTTACAAGAATGTATTTATTTCTAAATGAATTGTACAGAATTGTTATTTCCAAGTGGATACTTAAGTTGGCACTGTAAATTTCAAGAAAGAAATGCAACTTGACAAATATTCAAAGTGATAAAGGAATGGTGGGATAGCTCTCTAGAGAATATATACTTGTCATTAACCTCGCCATTGTCAAGGTCATCACTCAAGCGGAAAAATCTCCGGAGGCTGATGTCTAAGAGATACTACCTACATATTAAAGGCCAGACCGGCTTGTTGAGAAGATTCCAAGCATCTTTCTCTGTAATGAAAGGTCTGCCTCTGCCCTGTGTTGACATATTCAATCTTCAAGAAGAATATTTTTTGCTCAAAATGTGTTTGAAATCATCAAACATATCATCATACACTTGGAGAATAAATCATATTATTAGCTGTCTCATTGTCAAGGGCATATTACATGTGTTTCCATATTCTTCAGTCCAGATTTTCAACAAACAGAAAAAAATATCTTGTATTATGGTATTGTCAATATATGCAATTTATATATCTGGCGTGACCACCACATGGCTTGACATGAAAATGAGGGAGTGTTCCCCATCCTGAAACTTATTTTATGAGACAGAAGAGATTGGGAAAGAATGGCTCCTGCTCTAGTGGTCTTCGTTGGATGTAGTCTGAAATTTCTGAAAGTCCTGATATTTACCAAACTTGAGTCTTCATACTAGGCACAAAGTGGCAGCATATTCACTTGTAAACTTTAATCTGATAAATTACTGACACCTAAGCCCCCATTCACAGGAATGTATGGGGGACGTATGTACGCCCCTCATAGACGGCAATGCCGCACGGAGCGATACAGTGCCGTACCGTACCGCTCCGTACACAGGGAAAAGATAGTACATATCCTATTTCCCCCTCTGTTACGGGCTGTGTGCTGTGTATCGCTATGGAGAGGGGAGGGGGCATAAAATATGTTTAAATTTGCAGGGACAGTCTATAAATTTGAGATTGACCATACAGAATAAAAGAAATGGCAACTATTTATTTAAAAATAGATATAATGGCCCAGATCTATTAAATTGGCTGTGTCAGTTTTCTGTCATACTTTGCACTGAAAAGAACAATTTTGGAGCTTGCACATATTGAAGAAGAATCTGCGCCATTTTTGTGTCTCGGCTGTACTGTGTTAGTGATTTGTCGGAGTTTGCAACAAATTTATTATTGCGACTTGACAGAATTGTGTCACACCCTGTATGTTAAAGGTGCCCCTGGGTCACACTTCCAAAGCAGTGCAGGGTGATCCAGATAACTGAAGACCGTGCACCAGTATTCAATATTCTGGTGCACCCTGCACATTCCTGAGGCAAACTGGACTTATAACATAATGGGACAGATTTATCAATAATGAGACCAAAGACCCATCTTTAACAAGTTTGCGTCAGATAAAGAAGGTTCTCAAATGAGGGTCCTGCACTTCAGACCATAAATAATAAGTAATTATCCTTGTTTGTAGATGTTCTTGCATACTCTACTAACCTCCTTACCTTATTATGGCCACTCAATACAAGTGCCTCTCCATTAGGGGTTGATTGGAGCTGTTTTTGTTGGTAGAAACACAAACATGATCAATGCTTTAACCCTTTCTTTTTCTTAAAGATATAAATGTAGCTATAAATGGAAGTCATGCATAGGCACAGACCTTTGAGAGTATTATAAGCCCCACATCCACATAAGAAGGAAGGGACAAGATACTGGCATTTGTAATTTGTAGGTCTGGCTACATCCCTACAAACACGCCTGTTACATGGTTAATGCAATGCAGCAAGGACTTGTTAATGGCAATATTAGACAAAGATCAGGAGCTTTGTTTCTGTGTGATGTGGAGAGATGTAGAAACATTTGTCAGGGTTTTTTTCGCTGCCTTAGAGCAATGTCTCCCAGGACCAGTATTCCTATGAAGGTGGCATAACTTGGCTGAGATGAGAGAGCAGGAGATGCGCAGCACTGCCGGGTGTGAAGCTTGTCAAAGCAGCGACCTCATCCTAACAAGTGAATCCAACAATAGTACGAGTTCAGCGTTCACATTCCAGGCCTCTGCACATTTGATGTTGCTCTTTGAGTTGTTGCGGCTGCTCAGGTGCCATGGGCAGAGGGCATGATTACACAGAGGTTTTCATTCATCTCAATTGTCTGAAGTAAAATATACAACGTATTGAGTGGTCAGTCACATCACACATGAACCTTTATAGCTATTTTCAAAGGAGAAGTCATTGGCCTCAACTGTAACCTCCGCGCCTTCCTGGGACAAAATAGTTCATATTTGTAGCTTATTATACTTCACATGATTGACTGAGAAAAATTCAAAAACTACTTTTTATCTACAAATGTGAATTATAAGATCATGTGGGAAGAATAATCTGGACAAGATTATGATATCAGGCCCTTGATCTGGTACTAGCTTAGCGCATAGATTATTGTTCTTGTTTTTGTTTAGCTTTCTGGAATGAAGTTACCTGTAGCAGAAACAATAATAATGACCCACTGGGCTGTGCACCAGTTTTCTGTCATACTTCGCACATTCTTTTCAGTGCAAACTGCTTGTACATGTACAGTATTTTTCGGACTATAAGGCGCACCATCAATAAATGCCTGCTAAAATGTCTAGGTTCATATATAAGGCGCAACGGAGTATAAGGCGCACCTGATTATAAGGATGAATGACCAGCAGGTAGCAGACCTGTGCACAGTTCAAGGCAGCTGTTGTTTGTAAGTACGGTTCATATATAAGGCGCACCGGACTATAAGGCGCACCTTTGATTTCTGAGAAAATCAAAGGATTTTTAGTGCGCCTTATAGTCCGAAAAATACGGTATTTAAGAAGTGTCTGCGACAGATTTCTGGCACCCACGTTACTTTGTGCCGCACGCTGCACTATACCCGATGCAACAATTTGTGCACTGAAAGGGGTGTTGCACCATATTTATCATGCAGAGTCATACATAAATGTGACACACACCCCAAGTTAAAGGTGTACCAGAAAAAAAATGGTGCACTCTGTCGGAGCAGTGCAGGGGGCACCAGATTATTGAAGAATGTGAGAAAGAAATCATAAATCTGGCGCACACTGCAAACTGCACTATGGGTTATATTCTTGTACATAGGGGGCAGTATTATAGTAGTTATATTCTTGTACATAGGGGCAGTATTAAAGTAGTTATATTCTTGTACATAGGGGGAGTATTATTGTAGTTATATTCTTGTACATAGGGGGCAGTATTATAGTAGTTATATTCTTGTACATAGGGGGCAGTATTATAGTAGTTAAATTCTTGTACATAGTGGGAAGTATTATAGTAGTTATATTCTTGTACATAGGGGACAGTATTATAGTAGTTATTTTCTTGTAAATAGGGGGCAGTATTATAGTAGTTAAATTCTTGTACATAGTGGGAAGTATTATAGTAGTTATATTCTTGTACATAGGGGGCAGTATTATAGTAGTTATTTTCTTGTACATAGGGGGCAGTATTATAGTAGTTATATTCTTGTACATAGGGAGCAGTATTATAGTAGTTATATTCTTGTACATAGGTGCAGTATTATAGTAGTTATATTCTTGTACATAGGGAGCAGTATTATAGTAGTTATATTCTTGTACATAGGGGGGCAGTATTATAGTAGTTATAGTCTTGTACATAGGAGCAGTATTATAGTAGTTATACTCTTGTACATAGGGGGCAGTATTATAGTAGTTATACTTTTATACATAGGATGCAATATTATAGTAGTTTTTGTACATGGGAGGCATTGTTATAATAGTTACACTCTCATACATATTGTAGTAATATAGTAGTAATATAGTAGTTGCAAACTTGTTTTTAGGGACAGTAGAATAGAAGTTATACTCTTATACAAAGGTAGGTATAGTATTGTAGTACTATATTCTTGTGATTTTGAGATAGCTGTATAAAATCATTCAGTCATAGTAGTTATATTATTATATACACAGGCAACATTATAAAAATAAATTTTGTGTGCAAAGAGAGCCTTGAAGCAGTTTTATAGTCCCTCGGTCCTTTTTAATGCTAATGACTTATCCTTGCGTAACCTATTTACTTGAATAGAACTTGAGCTGCAGTTCCCTGCTGCTGCCACTACATAGTGGGTAGAGCTTTTGGCTATCTCCTGTGTATAGGTTCTGGCATCCAACTGATGGGTGTGTAGTCTGGATCTTGGACCCCTACTGATCATATTTTAATAAACTATTCTTCAGGTAGGTATGCATGGATGCCTCTGAGGCTGCTTAATCGCACCATTATGCCAAAACTATGGGCAACAGCATGGCCATGACAGAGTGACAGAATGAAGCTAGATAGCATCTAAAACATCCAATAATTGACCCTGACACTATAGGGGACGGCATGCAGAGGCAGCGGCAGCAGCGGCAGGCTAGAGAGTGGCATGGCGACATACCCTAAATGGACTCAGGCTTTAAACCAATGGGTGGCAGAGAGGAACCAAAGTAGTAGTAGATTAAAGGTGCTGCAGTTAAAACTATGTTAGTTGGATCTTGGCATGGAGCTGGCGCTCCGCTGCCAGACGAGCTTTCGCCAATCCAAGCCCCTGTCTCTAGGCTACTCCCCAAACAGCACTTTTGTATAAGATCAAGTGTAGTAGCGTTCTTATAAGTTTAGGATATGCCGGGTGAGGGGAATGTAAACAGATGCGCAAGAAGCGCTGAAATAATATCCCTAAATGGTAAAAGTTTGCCAGTATATTTTGTGGATTACACAGCAGGGTGGCGACAAAGTTAACAACTTTGATGTGGAATGCCCTGTAATAGCTCTTGGGCGGTGTGCCTTTTATCGCCTAGGCTCAGCAGTTTGAGCACCGCCTGCTGTCGCTTAGCGACGGCACTGCTGCTGTGCCTAGAGCTACCGACTGATGGCGTAATCTGGACAAGATTATGATCAGCACTCTGATCTGTACTAGATTAGTATTTAGATTATTGTTCTTGTTTTTGTTTAGCTTTCTGGAATGAAGTTACCTGTAGCAGAAACAATAATAATGACCCACTGGGCTGTGCGCCAGTTTTCTGTCGGACTTTGCACATTCTTTTCAGTGCAAACTGCTTGTACATGTACAGTATTTTTCGGACTATAAGGCGCACCGGAGTATAAGGCGCACCATCAATAAATGCCTGCTATAATGTCTAGGTTCATATATAAGGCGCAATGGAGTATAAGGCGCACCTGATTATAAGGATGTATGACCAGCAGGTGGCAGACCTGTGCACAGTTCAAGGCAGCTGTTGTCTGTAAGTATGGTTCATATATAAGGTGCACCGGACTATAAGGCGCACCTTTGATTTCTGAGAAAATCAAAGGATTTTTAGTGCGCCTTATAGTCCGAAAAATACGGTATTTAAGAAGTGTCTGCGACAGATTTCTGGCACCCACGTTACTTTGTGCCGCACGCTGCACTATACCCGATGCAACAATTTGTGCACTGAAAGGGGTGTTGCACCATATTTATCATGCAGAGTCATACATAAATGTGACACACACCCCAAGTTAAAGGTGTACCAGAAAAAAAATGGTGCACTCTGTCGGAGCAGTGCAGGGGGCACCAGATTATTGAAGAATGTGAGAAAGAAATCATAAATCTGGCGCACACTGCAAACTGCACTATGGGTTATATTCTTGTACATAGGGGGCAGTATTATAGTAGTTATATTCTTGTACATAGGGGCAGTATTAAAGTAGTTATATTCTTGTACATAGGGGGAGTATTATTGTAGTTATATTCTTGTACATAGGGGGCAGTATTATAGTAGTTATATTCTTGTACATAGGGGGCAGTATTATAGTAGTTAAATTCTTGTACATAGTGGGAAGTATTATAGTAGTTATATTCTTGTACATAGGGGACAGTATTATAGTAGTTATTTTCTTGTAAATAGGGGGCAGTATTATAGTAGTTAAATTCTTGTACATAGTGGGAAGTATTATAGTAGTTATATTCTTGTACATAGGGGGCAGTATTATAGTAGTTATTTTCTTGTACATAGGGGGCAGTATTATAGTAGTTATATTCTTGTACATAGGGAGCAGTATTATAGTAGTTATATTCTTGTACATAGGTGCAGTATTATAGTAGTTATATTCTTGTACATAGGGAGCAGTATTATAGTAGTTATATTCTTGTACATAGGGGGGCAGTATTATAGTAGTTATAGTCTTGTACATAGGAGCAGTATTATAGTAGTTATACTCTTGTACATAGGGGGCAGTATTATAGTAGTTATACTTTTATACATAGGATGCAATATTATAGTAGTTTTTGTACATGGGAGGCATTGTTATAATAGTTACACTCTCATACATATTGTAGTAATATAGTAGTAATATAGTAGTTGCAAACTTGTTTTTAGGGACAGTAGAATAGAAGTTATACTCTTATACAAAGGTAGGTATAGTATTGTAGTACTATATTCTTGTGATTTTGAGATAGCTGTATAAAATCATTCAGTCATAGTAGTTATATTATTATATACACAGGCAACATTATAAAAATAAATTTTGTGTGCAAAGAGAGCCTTGAAGCAGTTTTATAGTCCCTCGGTCCTTTTTAATGCTAATGACTTATCCTTGCGTAACCTATTTACTTGAATAGAACTTGAGCTGCAGTTCCCTGCTGCTGCCACTACATAGTGGGTAGAGCTTTTGGCTATCTCCTGTGTATAGGTTCTGGCATCCAACTGATGGGTGTGTAGTCTGGATCTTGGACCCCTACTGATCATATTTTAATAAACTATTCTTCAGGTAGGTGAGCAATTGTAGTCGCGTTCTTATAAGTTTGGGATATGGCGGGTGAGGGAATGTAAACAGATGCGCAAGAGCGCGCTGAAATAATATCGGTAAATGATAAAAGTTTGCCGTATATTTGTGGATTACACAGCAGGGCGACAAAGTTAACAAGTTTGATGTGGAATGCCCGTAATAGCTCTGGGCGGTGTGCCTTTTATCGCCTAGCTCAGCAGTTTGAGCAACGCTGCTGTCGCTTAGCGACGGCACTGCTGCTGTGCCTAGAGCTACCGACTGATGGCGCCATGCCCACGGATGGTACATTCGGAGGAGGAGGTAGGTGAGGAGGGGTGGGTAGGAGGAGGAGGTATAGTAGGCCTTTGAACCTGGACGAGGTAGGCCCCGCAATCATCGGCGGCGCAGTATATGAACCAGCCCCAGGTCAGACTCGGCCCAGCCTCCACCAGTTAAGTGTAGTAGCGTTTCTTATAAGTTTGGGATATGGCGGTGTGAGGGGAATGTAAACAGATGGCAAAAGCGCTTGAAATAATATCGGTTAATCATATAAAGTTGCCAGTATATTTTGTGTGGATAACACAGCAGGGTGGCGACAAAGTTAACAACTTGATGTGGAATCCATGAAAAACACCAAATTTCTGCCTGCACACCTCGTTTGATAAGGGACGATTTATGGAGGCGCTCTATATGGACGACTTTTGAAGGTAGCAATGGAGACAACGTGTGGAGGCTGCTATGGAGACAATTTAATTTGGAAGTGCCTGTATGTGGCAGTCCAAAAAGTTTCAAACCAGAGGAGCAGGTAGGTGGCCCTCGAGAAAAGAGAATAGTGATGATGCCTGTAGTGGCAGTCCAAAAAGTTTTCAAACCAGAGGAGCAGGTAGGTGGCCCTCCAGAAAAATTGAATAGATTGAGTGCCTGTATGTGACAGTCCCAAAAATTGTTTAAACGATAGGACCGGGTAGGTGGCCCTCCAGAAAAATAATGCATAGAGTTAATGCTAGAGCCAGTGGGCCCTGTCAAAAAATAGCCAGTTTCCTCTGCTTTGAGTGTAACAAAGAGGAGGAGAAGGAGGAAAATGAGGAGGAGGAGTGCATAAATTATTCAGGTTGAGCTTCTTTCACCTGGTGGAGATTGGAAATTATGAGAAATCCAGGCTTTATTCATCTTAATAGCGTCAGCCTGTCAGCACTGTCAGTCGACAGGCGTGTACGCTTATCGGTTGATGATGCCACCAGCTGCCTGAAAACCGCTCGGACAACGCGCTGCGGCAGGCAGGCAAGAACCTCCAAGGCGTACAGCGCCAGTTCGTGCCACATGTCCAGCTTTGAAACCCAGTAGTTGTAGGGAGCTGTGTGTATATTAGGGACGATGGTATGGTCAGCTAACGTAACTCCCTCACCATCTTTTGTAAAGATCAGCCTACTCTGCTGGAACTGGGGACAGTGACAGTGTGCTGCTGGGGTGACATAAAGCTGGCAAAAGCCTTTAAAGCGTACCCTTGCCAGTGCTGGAAAGCTGCTGCTCGCCACTCTCCCTCGTACTTGTCCCGCAGAACTACGCACTCTGCCGCTAGAGCTGTCAGAAGGGAAATATATTTTCAGCTTGTGCACCCAGGCTGCTGTGTATTCATGCATTCTCACAATCCTTTCTCCTCGCAGGATGAGAGTGTAAAGATTTTGCTTGTACCGTGGGTCCAGGAGAGTGAATACCAGTAATCGGTGTTCTGGAATAAATTCTTTGAACGCGAGGGTCACGGGATAGGCAGCCTAGCATGAAATCTGCCATATGCGCAAGTCCCAACGCGCAAGAATTCACTCCCCTCACTGGCCTGACTGTCCATTTCCCCTCCTCCTCAACTCCTCTTCCTTCTTGCCCATACACGCTGAACAGTGAAGGACTGAACAATGGTCCCTCTCTGGTCTTGCCAACATTCTCCCCTCTTCCTCCTCATCCTCCTCCCCTCCTCCGATATGGCGTTAGAAAACAACCTGAGGGGTGGGCGTGTCGGATGGCAGACCAGGACGGACGCTGAAGCAGGAGCTCTCCGTCCACCCGGGCTGTTTTGAGCTAAATAGGCACCTACCGTGACCCGGAGCCGCCGCATATGGGAACCGCCGCCGGGGCAAGGCACGGGAGCCTCCGACCGCTCCGCACTCCAGCTCCCGCACGCTGGATGATTATTTGGGTCCGGGAAACACGCGACGGAGCCCAAGATGGGCCGAGCGCGGAGGCCCCGTACACGCGCGCACAGAAGATCCGCTCCACCTGTCACACGCGCTCTGCACCCGGGACTGAGAGAGAAGCGGGGGAGCAGCCAGAGACAGCGAGGGCCAGTGGGAGAACGGCCCTCTAAGGTACACCCACCTGCTCAGGGCTCCTTATCCCTACCTGAGGGGGGTCATATACAGGGGAGCTGCCCCTTTTCTATCTTAGCCACACAGCAGGAGCTGCATGCCTGCCGCCAAGCCTAGCCACCAGGCCTTATCATCTTCCCCTGCTGCATCTTCCCCTCTCCCACAGAGGCCACAATACTACCATAACGCAAGAGTCCCTCTAATAGGGAATTGGAAGATATGGATTATGCTAACACACCCCCTGCCTTAAGACCCCAACTGGGTCCTGGAGATTGGTCTCCAGAATCGCATCAATCTTCATTATCAGGTCCACAAGCGACATCCGCTCCAGTATTGGTGGTCTCATGTGCATCAGTACCCAAACGTGATTTTCAGGCGCTGATACTTGAAGTTAGGACACATGCAGTGCGGCTATAGCTGAAATGCGACAACCTAACAGCGATAGCTAACAGGTGGATCAACTAGAAGATGACATGCTTCCTCTAGAAGAGTAGTGAACACTCTCCACTCTCCGCCTCTTAGAGCAATCAGAGAAAATTCAAGATTTACAGTCACATGTGGATACCTTGAACTCGAGGGTCGCAGAAAAGACAACATCAGAGTCGGGGAGTTCCGGAAGCACAGAATGTAGGAAAATGTCCCGGAGGTGCTCAGGTCTCCTTTTTCATCCCTGCTGGGAAAACCCAGAGGATCCTATCAAAATGGATAGAGCACACCGAGCACTTAAGCCAAAACCACTTTCTGGACGCCCGAGGACATATTTGTTGCATTACAGATTTTCCTCTGAAAGAAGAGATCATGGCTAAAGCACGAAACAGGCCACATATTGATTTAAAGGTGCGCAGGTTCAGTTATTCCAAGACCTCTCCGGGGGTCACTTTACAGCGTAGGAGAACAACTACGCCCCCTGCTGGAGACACGCGGAAAGCTGATATACTCCTATAGATGGGGATTTTTTCTTAGCCTGACGGCCCGCAAGGATGGCAGAACAGCACATACGCACCTCTCCAACGGATTTGACTGACTTTTGCACTACCTTAGACCTGCAGATTCCAGTTATCCCAAAATGGAGATTGCCCTCGTCTGGTATCCACGCCATTATCACCGCACCTGGCAAACGTAACACTAATAGAAAACAGCGCAGAAGATCCACGGAGTCGTTGGATCCCCTCGACCTCCACACGCTCACCACACTGCCCGAAAGGACCAGAAGTTAAAGAAGAGAGGCGACGACCTGCAGGAACTCCAGTGACTTGGGGGTTTTTTTTTTTTTTTTGTTCTTTTTCTCCTTCTTTGTTTTGTTCAGGCGGTGCTCCTTGTCACTACGTATCCTTTTCCGATGTTAAGATGCAAGCCGTGGTGGTCGGTATTGTTTGGAGTGGGTCAGGTTCTGATGTCCGACCGTTTCCCATAATTGGGTTTGTTTGCCTCCTTCTGTTGGCCCTGCATTCGGGATCATATCACGAATGGATGCATCACCCACACCTGGACCTTTTGGGGACTTTTGTTCTACAAGATGCCCAAAGGCTTTAAAACCATTTCTGTTTTTGTTAGGTTGAGATTTGTATTGTAAATTTTTTTTTTGAATGTTCATAAGGTTGAAGTCACTATAAGCGTTCATAAGTGTTATATGATACCATCTGAGCATGGGAATCAACTCTGGCACTCTTCGCATCATGTCTGTTCATATATAGACTTGCACTTAGCTATGTTTTACATCATACTAATGGTGAAGATTATTACTTTAAATGTTAAGGGGCTGAACTCTAATACTAAACGTCAGTTGTTGCTGCAGGAGCTGAGCGACTTAAACCAGATATAGCATTTTGCAAGAATCAAATACTATTCCGGCATCTGGTTCGTTCAGATTTGTCAGAAGGGGTTACCCTCAGAGCTTTCAGGCCACTGCAAGCACAAAGACAATGGGAGTGGCTATATAATAGCACGTCCTGTCTTTTCAAGTTCTAGATACTTATATAGACCCTGAGGGGAGGTTCATTATCTGAAGGGGGACCCTTGGGGGACGCAGCTGTCTAGTGAATGTTTATCCTCTCCGAATTATGGGCAGCTAGATTTTTATCAAATGTCCTGTCGCGTTTTAGCTCAATATCGACCAACCCACTGTTTGTTGGGAGCAGACTTTAATGTTATATTCTCTAGAGATCCGGGCCGAACGTAGTGTCCATACAGGGTCCCTCCATCCCACAACAGTGTCAGACTCTCATCGGGCTTCGGAAATTGATACGAGACCGATCTTTTTGACCTATGGCGAGTGGATATCCCACAGCCCGGGGATATTCATACTATTCACCCCCACATAAGACACATACACTGATAGATTTTTTTTCTGGGAGTATCTCGATACTTCGAAGTTTACGCTTCGCTGATATAGGCCTAAATTTCCTGGTCAGACATGCACCGGTTACGGCCAACTGTCGTTCCTAAATCCCCCTCCTCGACCTCTCCACTGGAGACTCAATGAGACCCTCCTATCCCACAATGTTACCAAAGAAGCTTTACGCACATCCCCTCTACAATATTTTGCCGATAATTCCCATCAGCCCCATCGCTGCTATCCTATGGGAATCACTAAAGTAGTTTATTGCGGATATGCTATATCCCAGGGCGTTTAAAAAGAAGCAGTAGAGCGGTTGCGACAACAGTGTGTACGGAGCTTAGGATATTGGAAAACAAGTTGGTTGCCCGCCCATCGTCTCTCGACCCTGCAAAAAGTCTAGCCACCCGGGCCCAATTAAGAGAGATATGATCTAGTGGGAGCAGAAAAACTGCTACGATACTACCCCCCAGGTTTCTATGAATACGTGTAACAATGCCATTACCCTGACTAGCCGCCAACTCAGGATAGGGCAGTGGCAACTAACCCGCATAGCCTCAGGGATAATACAGGTACGTCACTATAAACCCCGAGAAGATAGCACAATATTTGAAACTAAATTGTTTACCATGTCGTATAATCTTCCTACCCATCCTCCTCAGGTTCCCAGGCCCGAAAGGAGTCTTTGGAGCAATACCTTAGTGAATGTAAACTTCCCTCTAATTGTCCTCCACCGCTCTGGATTACTGAACCAGGAATTACGGAGGAGGAAATACGAAGTATTAAGGCCCTTCCAATGGAAAAATCACGGGTCCTGACGGCTTGCCATATGCCTATTTTAAAACATTATACAATGACAATTCCTGACCCTTATTGATCAAACTATTTAATGCTTTTATGGCAGGCACTCCAATCCCTGAGGCTATGTTGCGATCTTTTATTACGGTAACCCGAAACAGGAAAAGATCCCTAGATTGTACCAGCTATCGCCACTATATCCTTATTGAACTCCGATCTAAGATCTTACTAAATATTAGCGAACAGATTAGGGGAGTGGCTCCCGCACCTTATACACAAATAGGGTAGGATTTTGTGCATTCAGACAGGCGGGGGATAATACGCGGCGAATAGCTGATTTACTTGAGGTTTAGAAAAAACAGATGAGAGTGCTCTCTTTTAAGCCTAAGAGGACGTGAAAAGGCGTTCGATCGCCTGGATTGGGGGTTTATGGGCGACCCTAAGGCACTTGGTATGAAGGGGCCATTTTTACAGGCTCTACAGGACTTACTCTATTCCTAGTGCGGCAATACGTCTTCCCCACCTAACTCCTTGTTCTTTGCAATCCGTACGCACTAGACAGGGATCCCACTTTCTCCCTGTCTATACGCCTTGAGTATAGAGCCGTTGGCAGCATACATTCGCTCATCATTTGATGTGTCCGGGATACAAGTGAGGGATAAGCAATTTAAGATCTCTCTTTTCGCTGTGATGTACTTTTGACACTTACAAACCCTTAATAAGCCCCCAATCTCCACAAATTATTGGATAAATCAGCTATCTCTCAGGATATAAGATCAATAATATAAACGGAAGCCCTTCCCATAAATATTCCTCAGGGGAGCTAGCGCCCTTAAGAACTCCTTTAAATATACATGGCAGACAGAGTTCATTGAAGTACTTGGGGGTCAGGATACTGCACATATAAGACCTATATGCAGGCAAACTTTCCACCAATGATTAGGAAATTCAGGACCTTCTAACTAAGTGCAGCCTCTACATTTCTTGTTGGGCCGTTATAATGGCCGTGAAGATGTCTATTGCCAAAATTGCTATATTTGTTCGAAAACTCTTCCGGTGGCGGTCCGATGGCAGTCCTGGGTAGAGTGCAATCAATTGTTTGGGGTTGTATGGGAGGTAGGAGTCACAGGATATCCAACAGGTTACTGACGGCAGGAACTACTAGTGGAGGATTAGCCCTCCTGATTATTAAGCTTGTATATCTGGCGACTCATCTCCTCTATACCTCATGGTCCACATGCATGCATACCATATTGGACAGAGCTGGAGAAACTTTGGCTAGCCCCGCTACACCCGGCCACACTAGTTTGGGGTCCACCTCCTGTCAGCACAGTTCTCCTCTTTGTAGGTCCTATGCAATTTACCCGAGATATCTGGTTTAGATGTAGGGTACGTTTCCAATTAGCTCCTCTGCAATCCTTATTACCCCCAATTCTTTTTACATCCCACCTCCCAGATAGTTCTCACTAGTAGCTATAGACCCTGGGTTCAGGCAGGTACATTTCAAATTCGAACTTTTTATAACCCCCCTTACACGTAAGAATACTTACTCTTAGGGAATTGGTGGATAAATATCATGCTGGCGGGGGCGGACTTCACCTATACGATCAGATCAAACATTTTTATCTCATCTCTGCTGGGAGCGGAAACCCCACCAGACCTAAACCCTTTGAGTGATATGTCAGAGGGTCCTTCTACCAAGGCTTGATCTCCAGTCTGTACTCCTTCTTAATGAACGCACTAATGTATCACAACCATACTGAGTAAGTGGGAATCGTGGTTGGGTAAACAACTCACCCTGAACAATGGCAGAACGTCTGGGCACTGTCACGCCAATCATCTATCTGCACCGTATTAAAGAGAACCAACTCAAAATTTGCTAAATTGGTACGTACTCCCGCTCCTACACAATTCTATCCATCGTGTTCCTGAATAAATGTTGGAGATGTGGAGGACCTATGCTACGTTGTTCCACATTTTCTGAGTTGCCTGCTTGCTACCTTTTGGCTGGAGGTGAGGTTCCCTTGTTGGGGGATCTGATGTGAAGTCCCACTGGACCCCGAAATTTATATACTGAACTCTATACCTAGGTCTCTCAGGGGTCCGAGTGCCAGGTTGTTCCTACACATAATAACAGCAGCGAAGTGCTTGCTTTCTCTGAACTGGAGGACGCCCTAACTTCTCCATTAGGATTTGTATGCACGTCTTAGGGACCTCCGATCAATGAATATATACGGCTGTACTTCGTCCATACCACAGATAAGTTTGAAAATCCTGGTCTCAGTGGGACGTATAACGCTAGATGATTTCCTAAATGTTACGGAGTGATTATTTATTTAAGATGATATCACATTACGCTGTACCATAGGAATGCTTTATTATGTGACGATGTTACTTTTGGTCCCTTTCCTTTTTTTTATTTGTTACATTTGCAAACTGTAAGATTTAATAGTATTCTTAATACTTTTGTATGCCTCTTCGAATCAGATATTAATGATTGTTCTATTTCTTTCTATAAAAAGACAAAATAAAGAGTTGATTAAAAAAAAGAAACAGACCTGAGGGTGCTTGGCTATCAACAGGGAATCTTCCTTCCCGTCTCTTGTGACGAGCGCAAAGCTCGACTTCATGATGATTAGAGAGTTTTTCAAACAGAAGGCCAGCGGGAGCGATGGGAGGCTAATGATGGCGGCATCGCCACTGACCATCTGTGTTGACTCCTCGAAGTTACTCAGCACTGACAGAATCAACATCCACGTCCACTCCTCATTTAGACTTGAGGAAGGACTGACCTGACTACCAGTTTGGGTAGTGACATCTGGCGGTCTACAATCGCTCGGCGCTGCTGGTAAACTGGATAACATGGTAATGTTGAATTCCACCTCGTGGGCACGTCGCACAACAGTCGGTGACGGGCAGTTGAGGCGGCGCTCCGCCTGCCGAGAGTGGCAGCTCTGTGCTGGACTTCCTGAAATGCGCACAGATGCGGCGCACCTTCGTGAGCAAATCTGACAGATGGGGTATGTTTGAGGAACGCTGAACTATCAGATTTAAAACACTGGGCCAGGCATGCACATGTGTCAGTCTGTTTCAGTGGCCGAGTTGAGGCGCCACCAGTGTTACGGCCTTGTCACACAACACACCATGCCTGGCTTCAGGATCAGCGGCTTGCCAGCCACAGATCAGCGTCGCGCCGTGATGCCCTGTAAATGTTCTTGGGGGCGGTGTGCCTTTTATCGCCTAGGCTCAGCAGTTTGAGCACCGCCTGCTGTCGTTAGGACGGCACTGCTGCTGTGCCTAGAGCTAGCGGACTGATGGCGCCATGCCCACCGGATGGTAGTTCGGAGGAGGAGGTGGAGAGGGTGGGGGGAGGAGGAGGGCATAGTAGCCTAGAAGACCTCGGACCGAGGTAAGCCCCGCAATGCCTCGGGTCGCAGTATATGACCAGCCGCAGGGTTCAGACTCGGTACAGCCTCCACCAAGTCAACCCAATGTGCCGTCAGCGATATAGTGGCCCTGCCCGGCAGCACTCGTCCCGTGTCCGTGGTCAGGTGGACCTGTCGAAACGGCGTTGGTCGGGACCGGCTGATGTTGTCTGACACGTGCTTTGGCAGGGCTGGTACGGCACATCGGGAAAAGTAGTGGCGGCTGGGGCCGAATACCGAGGGGCGGCCGCCGCCATGAGGTTGCGAAAGGCCTCGGTCTTACCAGCCTACAGGGCAGCATCTCCAGGCTACGCAAATTGGAGATGTGACATTGAGGCTTTGGCGTGCGGGTGGGTTGCACATATTTCCTCTTTCCGCTCCAGCGTCTGGGGTATGGAGAGCTGAACGCTGGTGGATGCTGTGGAGGATCGTGGAGTGACGATGGGGTTTGGTGGGCCAGGGTCCGGCAGGGGCTGACTATCAGCTGACACAGGGGAAGGAGCAGGGTGTGCACGCCGGAGGTGAACGGGCTTGGTGCACTGAGTGGGGTGTTAGCATTCATATGCCTGCGCATACGGGTGGTATTTAGCTAGTAGTGGTGAACCCCTGCCTGATCCCTGGTTTGGCAAAGGTTGCACACCACAGTCCGTGGTCATACCGGTGTTTCCTTACAAGAACCCAGACTTCTGAAAATCTAAGCCCTCCGCGGGGGAGCCCTCGCCGCGGGAGCTTCACACTGACACATTTGGCGTGATGCACAGCTCTGGCCCGTGCCTCTCTTCGGCCCCACCACTGCCTCTCTCTTCCAACCTGTTTCTGCTCGAGACTCTCCTCCGTCTCAGAAGCACACTGGTGTTCACCCGGCCTCTCAACCAGCTTGGGTCTGTACACCGAATGCATCTCTCCGTCCCTCAGTCTGCTCCCCCCTCGGCTCTATTTCTTCCCCTCCGTCTTCCTGCCCTGACAACAACTTCACCACTGTCTGAACAACCGTGTCCTCCTATCGTCCGACACTCTCTGTACACACTTCTTTTCCTTCCACTACGTCAAGAGGTCATCATCACCCACAGACTGCGACTGGTGGAAAACCTGGCACGGAAAATTGCTCAGCAGCACCGGACAAGTGGTTGTGACTGTGGGAAGGGTCCAGAAAACAGTCCTCAGGTATGCCGGTTCAAATGCAATTTTCCGAGGGGGGGCAGACTGGGGCGGAGAGGCTAGGATTGGAGGAGTGCCGATTTTCGGTGACATGGTGGACTGCGTGGAAGACTGACTGGTGGACAAATTGCGAAGCATGTCGCAATCCCGTCACATCACTGTTCGCACTGTTCTGGCCTCAACAGTGCTCTACCACGAGTCCCAGTAAACTCAGACATGAACCTAGGGAGTTAGCTCTGCGGCGTTCCCTGCTCCCTCATCATCAGGTGGTGGTCTCAGCGTGGTTATCCACCCGGCCCCCCGGCCTCTGACCCCTGCAGTAGTTGGACGCCCACTGCCCGCCCTCGTCTCTCCCCAGCCTCGGTTAAACATTTTGAAAATGAAGTTATAACTTATTTTTTTTTTACTTTTTTTTTGGTTTTTTAGTTTTTAAACCAAACGATGCTATCCATTGCTATGCTATTTTCTAGCCAAGTATAAAGCAACACTGCTATGCCAGATGAGATGACGCTGAGTTATGAAAAATAAACTAAAATAAAAAGTAATGCAGACTGTGCCTAATTGAAATCCAACCCCTAATAAATGTCCCACTATGGTCTTTGCGATGGTATGTGCGTCACTAAGCGCTAAACACAACGGTCGCAAGTCTCACTGCAAATTCCTCACAAATGGTAGTAGATGCACACGCAAGGCGCTACCAGCAGATCAACCAGAAATAAAATATATAAGCTATTGTAGGCCTAATAAGCGTTTGGATTCTCCTATGGCTATTTTCTAGCCAAGTATGAAAGCACACTGCTATGCCAGATGAGATGGACGCTGAGTTATCAAAAATAAACGTAAATAAAAAGTAAATGGCAGACTGTGCTAATTAAATCAAACCCTAAATTGTCCCACTTGGTGTTTGAGGTGGATATGTGTTCACTAAAGACAGAGCTAACAACAATGGTACAAGTCCCCTGCAAATCCTCACCATATGGTACTAGCTGCAAATAAAAAAAAAAAATTATAGTATAACTTTTTTAGTGCCCTAAGAAGGGCTGTTGGGTTCTTGTTGAATCACTCCTGCCTAACACTATTCTAATAGAACAGGAAAGCCTAGCTTCCTGACCAGCAGCAGCTCTCTCCCTAGCGGCATCCAGACACAGAATGATCCGAGGCGCGCGGCAGCGGGGCTAGTCTATTCCAGGGTCACCTGATTCTGGCGCACCAACTACTGCTATCGACGTGTAAGGGTACCACGTCATGCTGGGTGGAGTGCAGAGTCTCCTGGCTTGTGATTGGCTCTGTTTCTGGCGCCAAAAAGCAAAACGGCGGGAGGATGCCATTTTCTCGAGCGGGCGAAGTTTCATCCGAGCAACGAGCAGTTTCGAGTACGCTAATGCATCGAACGAGCATCAAGCTCGGACGAGTAGTTCGCTCTCTCTAATACTCACTTTATACTGTATGTGCAGCTCTCTTCAATTCAAGGTATTGTGCTATTCCTCAGTATTGTGTTTAGTCTTTTTAATGTTAATAATTTGTTGGTAAAAAGGGCTGACATTGTCTCAGATCTGTTCTCAGAAAATCAAGAAGCAAATCTTTTGTTAAGATCATTCCGAAGTATTGTGTTGGATTGAGCCACAGAAGCGTTGTTACAGTGATACGATGGCACTTTTCTTTTTTAATTCATGTTTAAAAAGTTCCTTTCCCTACTGAGTGTGCCAAACAGATCAAATGGTTTGAAGGCACTTGTTTTTATATACAAGGGACCTGGAGGAAGGCTGACATAGAGGGGGCCAATGGAGAAATGGAAATCTGACATAAGAGGGAACAGAGAAAGATGAAGAGAGAGCTAAGAAACTTCCGCAGTGAACATATCATAAAGGTAAAAAATGATGAATTAACAAGCAGGAGATAGAACTTTAGTGATTGTCCCTGTACAGACGCTGAGAGATAAAAAAAGTAAATCAAATTTGAGACACTTTAGCAATACCAGGAAAATGGTTATCAAAACTAGTAGTAGATTAAAGGTGCTGCAACTATGTTAGTTGGATCTTGTGATGGAGCTGGCGCTCTGCAGCCAGGCGAGCTTTCGCCAATCCAAGCCCCTGTTTCTAGGCTACTCCCCAAACAGCACTTCTAAGAACCTTTTGTATAAGATCAAGTGTAGTAGCGTTCTTATAAGTTTGGGATATGGCGGGTGAGGGGAATGTAAACAGATGCGCAAGAAGCGCTGAAATAATATCGGTAAATGATAAAAGTTTGCCAGTATATTTTGTGGATTACACAGCAGGGTGGTTTGTATAAGATCAAGTGTAGTAGCGTTCTTATAAGTTTAGGATATGCCGGGTGAGGGGAATGTAAACAGATGCGCAAGAAGCGCTGAAATAATATCCCTAAATGGTAAAAGTTTGCCAGTATATTTTGTGGATAACACAGCAGGGTGGCGACAAAGTTAACAACTTTGATGTGGAATGCCCTGTAATAGCTCTTGGGCGGTGTGCCTTTTATCGCCTAGGCTCAGCAGTTTGAGCACCGCCTGCTGTCGCTTAGCGACGGCACTGCTGCTGTGCCTAGAGCTACCGACTGATGGCGCCTATCCGACTACAGCCATACTAACCCCCATCAGTTGCCCTTTGGCTATTTCTGGATGCCAGAACCATAAACAGGAGATAGCCAAAGCTCTACCTACTATGTAGTGGCAGCAGCAGGGAACTGCAGCTCCGGTTTCTATTCAAGTAACTGGTTACGCAAGGATAAGTATTAGCATTAAAAAGGGACCGAGGGACTAAAAACTGCTTCAAGGCTCTCTTTGCACACAAAATGTATTTTTATAATGTTGCCTGTGTATATAATAATAGATCGACTATGACTGCCTTCATGTAGAAATATAGCTTTTATATAGATACATTTTGAAAAATATTATATATATATTATATATATTATATATGAATATACACTCACCGGCCACTTTATTAGGTACACCTGTCCAACTGCTCGTTAACACTTAATTTCTAATCAGCCAATCACATGGCGGCAACTCAGTGCATTTAGGCATGTAGACATGGTCAAGACAATCTCCTGCAGTTCAAACAACGAGCATCATTATGGGGAAGAAAGGTGATTTGAGTGCCTTTGAAAGTGGCATGGTTGTTGTGCCCGAGGGCTGGTCTGAGTATTTCAGAAACTGCTGATCTACTGGGATTTTCACGTACAAACCATCTCTAGGGTTTACAGAGAATGGTCCGAAAAAGAAAACCATCCAGTGAGCGGCAGTTCTGTGGGCGGAAATGCCTGTTGATGCCAGAGGTCAGAGGAATGGGCAGACTGTTCGAGCTGAAGAAAGGCAACAGTGACTCAATCGCCACCCTTTACAACAATTAGGCAGGAGCATCTCTGAATGCACAGTACGTCAAACTTTGAGGCAGATGGCTACAGCAAGCAGAAGACCACACCGGGTGCCACTCCTTTCAGCTAAGACAGGAAACTGAGGCTAAAATTTGCACAAGCTCATCGAAATTGATAGTAAAGATTGGAAAAACGTTGCCTGGTCTGATGAGTCTCGATTTTTGCTGCGACATTCGGATGGTAGGGTCAGAATTTGGCATCAAACAAACATGAAAGCTGGATCCATCCTGCCTTGTATCAACGGTTCAGGCTGGTGGTGGTGGTGTCATGTGTAGGGAATATTTTCTTGGCACTCTTTGGGCCCCTTGGTACCAATTGAGCATCGTTGCAATGCCACAGCCTACCTGAGTATTGGTTGCTGACCATGTCCATCCCTTTATGACCACAATGTACCCACATCTGATGGCTACTTTCAGCAGATAATGCGCCATGTCATAAAGCTGGAATCATCTCAGACTGGTTTCTTGAACATGACAAGTAGTTCATAGTACTCAAATGGCCTCCACAGTCACCAGATCCAACCCAATAGACATCTTTGGGATGTGATGGAACGGGAGATTCGCATCATGGATGTGTAGCCGACAATCTGCGGCAACTGTGTTATGCCATCATGTCAATATGGACCAAAATCTCTGAGGAATGCTTCCAGCACCTTGTTGAATCTATGCCATGAAGAATTGAGGCAGTTCTGAAGGCAAAAGGGGGTCCAACCCGTTACTAGCATGGTGTACCTAATAAAGTGGCCAGTGAGTGTAATACTACAATACTATACCTACCTTTATATAAGAGTATAACTTCTATTCTACTGACCCTAAAAACAAGTTTGCAACTACTATATTACTACAATATGTATAAGAGTGTAACTATTATAACAACGTACAAAAACTACTATAATATTGCATCCTATGTATAAAAGTATAACTACTATAATACTGCCCCCTATGTACAAGAATATAACTACCAAAATACTTCCCACTATGTACAAGAATATAACTACTATAAAACTGCCCCCTATGTACAATAATCTAACTGCTAATCTGCTTACTGCTCCCTATGTACAGGAATATATACTAATAACTGCCTCCTATGACACAGAGTATAACTACTATAATGGTACAAAAAAAGAGAAGGTTCCATCAGCGCACCAGCAAAAGTTAATTAAACATGCAAAGTGTTATTTAAACAGAAAAATGTTAAAATGTGATCACAGGAAGAAAAAAACGGTAACGCGTTTCGGACCCCCACATGGGTCCTTAGTCATACTACCATAATACTGCCCACTATGTACAAGAATATAACTACTATAATACTGCTCCCTATATACAATAATATACCTACTATAATACTGCTCCCTATGTGCAAGAATATAACTACTATAATACTGCCCTATTACAAGAATATAACTACTTACTACTGTCCCCTATTTACAAGAACATAACTACTATAATACTGCTGCCCCCTATTTACAAGAAATAACTACTATAATACTGCCCCCCTTTGTACAAGAATATAACTACTATAATCTTCCCTCTATTACAAGAATTTAACTACTATAAACTGCCCCCTATGTACAAGAATATGACTATCTTTAATATACATACTGCCCCCTATATACAAGAATTAACTACTATAATACTGCCCCCTATGTACAAATATAACTACTATAATACTGCCCGCTATGTACAGAAATATACTACTATAATACTGACGCCCGCTATGTACAAGAATAGAACTACTATATTTACTACCCCTATGTGCAAGAAATATAACTACTATAAATACTGCCCCCTTGTACAAGAATATAACTACATATACTTCTCACTAGTACAAGAATATAACTACTATAATACTGCCCCCATGTACAAGAATATAACTACTATAATACTGCCCGCTATGTACAAGAATATAACTACTATAAAACTACCCCCCTATGTACAAGAATATCAACTACTTATAATACTGCCCCCCTATTACAGGAATATATTACTACAATACTGCCCCCTTCAAGAATGTACAAGAATATAACCCATAGTGCAGTTTGCCTGTAGGATGCAGTGTGCCCCAGATTTATGATTTCTGTCTCACATTCTTCATGAATCTGGTGCCCCCTGCACTGCTCCGACAGAGGGCACCATTTTTTTCTCTGCACACAATTTAACATGGGGTGTTTTGTCACATTTATGTATGACTCTGCATGATAAAGTATGGTGAAACAACTCCTTCAGTTGCACAAATTGGTTTGCACATCGGGTATAGTGCAGGCGTGCGGCACAAAGTAACGTGGGTGCCAGAAATCTGTCGCAGACAACTTCTTAAAATACCGTATTTTTTCGGACTATAAGGCTGCACTAAAATCCTTTGGATTTTTCTCAAAATCAAAGGTGCGCCTTATAGTCCGGTGCCTTATATATGAACCGTAACTTACCACAACAGCTGTGCCTTGAACTGTGTCACAGGTCTGCTACCCTGGCTCATTCATCCTTATAATCAGAGTGCGCCTTATACTCCTTTGCGCCTTATATATGAACCTAGACATTTTATCAGGCATTTATTGATGGTGCGCCTTATAGTCCGCAAAAATACTGTACATGCACAAGCAGTTTGCACTGAAAGATGTGCGAAGTATACAGAAACTGGTGCACAGCCCCAGTGGGTCATTATTTATTGTTCTTCTTCTGCTACAGGTAACTTCATTCCAAAGCTAAACAAAAACAAGAACAATAATCTAATGCTAATCTAGTACAGATCAGAGTGCTGATCAAACTTTCCAGATTATTCTTACCCACATGACACTTATAATTCACATTGGTAGATAAAAAGTAGTTTTTGAATTTTTCTCAGTCAATCATGTGAATTTATAATAGCTACAAATATGAACTATTTTGTCCCCAGGAAGGCGCGAGGTTACAGTTGAGCCAATGACTTCGTCCCTTTGAAAATAGCTATAAAGGTTCATGTGTGATGTGACTGACCACTCAATACGTTGTTCTTTTTTCTTCAGACAATTGAGATGAATGAAACCTCTGGTGTAATCAGCCCTTTGTCCCATGGCACCTGAGCAGCCGCAACAATACTCTCAGAGCAAACATCAAATGTGCAAAGGCCTGGAATATGAACGCTGAACTCGTACTATTGTTGGATTCACCTTGTTGATGAGGTCGCTGCTTTTGACCTTCACACACCCCCGGCATGCTGCACGCATCTCCTGCTCTCATCTCATCTCAGCCAAGTTATGCCACCTTTCATAGAATACTGGTCCTGGGGACATTGCTCTAAGGCAGCGAAAAAAAAACCCTGACAAATTTTTTCTACATCTACTCCACATCACACAGAACAAAGCTCCTTGATCTTTGTCTAATATGCCATTACAAGTCCTTGCTGCATTGCATTAACCATGTAACCAAGGCATGTTTGTAGGGATGTACCAGACCTACAACTTACAAATGCCAGTATCTTGTCCCTTCCTTCTTATGTGGAGTGGGGCTTATAATACTCTTCAAAGGTCTGTGCCTATGCATGACTTCCATTTATAGCTACATTTATATCTTTAAGAAAAGAAAGGGTTAAAGCAGTTGATCATGTTTGTGTTTCTACCAACAAAACGCTCCAATCAACCCCTAAGGAGAGGCACTTGTATTGAGTTGGCCATAATAAGGTAAGGAGGTTAGTAGAGTATGCAAGAACATCTACAAACACAGAATTACTTATTATTTATGGTCTGGAAGTGCAGGACCCTCATTTGAGAACCTTCTTTATCTGACGCAAACTTGTTAAAGATGGTCTTTGGTCTCATTATTGATAATCTGTCCCATTATGTTATAAGTCCAGTTTTGCCTCAGGAATGTGCAGGGTCACCAAATATTGAAATACTGTGCACGGTCTTCATTTATCTGGATCACCCTGCACTGCTTTGGAAGTGTGACCCATGGGCACCTTTAACATACAGGGTGTGACACAATTCTGTCAAGTCGCAATATAAAATTTGTGCAAACTTCCGACAAATCACTAACACAGTACACGCCGAGACACAAATGCGGCAGATTTTCTTCAATATGTGCAAGCTCCAAATTGTTCTTTTCAGTGCAAAGTATGACAGAAACTGACACAGCCAATTTAATAGATCTGGGCCATTATATCTATTTTTAAATAATAGTTGCCATTTTCTTTTATTCTGTATGGTCAATCTCAAATTATAGACTGTCCCTGCAAATTTAAACATTTTTATGCCCCTCCCCTCTCCATAGCGATACACATCACACAGCCCGTACAGAGGGGAAAATAGGATATGTACTATCTTTTTCCCTGTGTCGGAGCGGTACGGTACGGCACTGTATCGCTCCGTGCGGCATTGCCGTCTATGAGGGCGTACATACGTCCCCCATACATTCCTGTGAATGGGGGCTTAGGTTGTCAGTATTTATCAAGATTAAAGTTTACAAATGAATATGCTGCACTATTTTGTGCCTAGTATAAACTCAAGTTTGGTAATATCAGACTTTCGAAATTTTCAACGACTACATCCAACGAAGACCACTAGAGCAGGAGCCATTCTTTCCCCATCTCTTCTGTCTCATAAAATAAGTTTCAGGATGGGGAACACTCCCTCATTTTCATGTCAAGCCATGTGGGTGGTCCACGCCAGATATATAAATTGCATATATTGACAATACCATAATACAAGATATTTTTTTCCTGTTTGTTGAAAATCTGGACTGAAGAATATGAAACACATGTAATATGCCCTTGACAATGAGACAGCTAATAATATGATTTATTCTCCAAGTGTATGATGATATGTTTGATGATTTCAACACAATTTTGAGCAAAAAATGTTCTCTTGAAGATTGAATAGGTCAACACAGGGCAGAGGCAGACCTTTCATTACGAGAAAGATGCTTGGAATCTTCCTCAACAAGCCGGTCTGGCCTTTACTATGTAGGTAGTATCTGTTAGACATCAGCCTCCGGAGATTTTTCCGCTTGAGTGATGACCTTGACAATGCGGAGGTTATACAAGTTATATTCTCTAGAGAGCTATCCCCCATTCCTTTATCACTTGATATTTGTCAGTTGCATTTCTTTCTTGAAATTTACAGTGCCAACTTAAGTACCACTTGAAATAACAATTCTGTACAATTCATTTAGAAATAAATACATTCTTGTAACGCAGCTGCAGCGTGCATTGAGTCTGCTCTTCTTGGATAAGTTGGGTTGGTATTGTCTTCACAAGAAGATGCTGACCACTATCATTCTTATCCATTAAAAAAAGCTCACAAGAAACAGATGATGAAAGTAAGATGTATTCTAAACAGAAATGAACGATATTACTCTGGCAAGTACCTCTAAGTGCACATTCATGTATTAAATCTTAGTATAATCCTTTGCCTGTGAAAGAAACGGACATTGTACCCCTCATAACCTGTCCCCTGTTTTTTTTTTGTAGTGTCCTAAAATGGAAAAAGAATTCATGAAGTTGGTGGACACACCTCAAATGAACAATGCGACAAGCTTAAGAATGAATGTCCTGGGAATGTATCTACCCTCCCAGTCCAGCATGTCATGGCCGCACTGCACTTCCTTTGCAGTCAGCTACTTGCTAACATTATCTTATCGCATCCCTATTAATCATAGTTGTTTCTATATGGAGACTCTTGTTTCGTGTGTGCACTAAAATGATTTTTTAAAAGGCTATCAGGCCAACAAAAAGAGGTCAGCAAGGGTGTTAAAGTTAAACAGTTTTTCTAGGTGAAGCAAATGCACACACATCCATTGTAAATATTCATGGAAAAACTGCATTATGACATGCTCCATTAAAGGTGTTTGCAACATTCACTTAGCAGGAACAAGGTTTGAGGCTGGCGTGTAATGATCCAGGCAGACAGGCCAGGGCAGGGTCAGGAGGCTTGCTAAACTGCTTATTTACAAGCATCTAAAGAATTTCACTACATGGACTCAAGTCCATAATTATCTCAAGATTGAATGTTATGAACCCAGTGCTACTAACCTAACATGTTTAGCAATCTGTCGTGAAAGCACTGATACCTAGACCAGAACCATCACCAGGAGTGAAGGCTGCCTTGGAGGCTTGGAGTGCCACAGGCACCCCCCCAACCTTCCCAACCTGTGGGGATCGACCATACCATAAAGTTCGGTCTCCGACTAACTTAAAAAGTAGAGCAACATTTTTTCCGTAGTCAAGAGACACTGAGCCTTCCGAAACGTCAGAAGAGACCTCCACAAGCAATACAGATGTTAAGTCCAGCTTGCCAATGCGCACACCAGGCCCCAAGGCGGCTTCAGTACAACAGCAGCTTAAGGGCGGCATTCAAAGGCAGTAGCTCGCATTAAAGCACCATCTATATTTCTAGCTAAGCGCAGTTTAACCGTGCCTATAAGCTATGTGATCCATGTTTGTTTATCTACTGTGAATGTCAATTGTAAGTTTATTGTGTTGTATTGTAATTTTCGCAAATCGCCAGCAATTCTCAATCTCTACACCAAGGTTTATGTGGAGGGTTATGAAGAGGGGGTACGGCTGCGGGGATTAACTGGCCGTGCATTCCTTGCTGTGCCTGTGCATCAGGAGGACTTTTGCAATGAGAGGTTGCCCACTGTGCATATTTGTACACCAGGTAGGATGTGCCATAGAAAAAAACTCTCTGCAGCCAGATCTGCACATAAATAAAAAAGGCAGGAGGCTCTTTTTTTTTTTTATGTCTTTTTTTTATTTGGTTTTTTAAAATTTAATACAAAACACATATATGTGTATCATCTGAGTTTCATGACATTAAGAAACCATAATACATTGTTGACATATATACATTGCATATGTCTTATAAACATATACGAACAAATACAAAAAAAGGTAACAGTGCCTGTGTTTAATGTACATTAAAGGTATTTGTTTCGGAGTTAATGTATCCGACGCACCGGAAAGGCAGGGGGTTCATCATATGCTGGCACAGGACAGCCGTGTATTATAAATCTTCTTCATGGCCCTTATTATACTTATGTTTTTGTTTTAAGTGATTATTATAAGCTGGCAGTACTACATATACGGCAGGATTGTATGAGTATGTATGGTAGTTTTTATTTGTCACTTTAAAGTGGTAGTGGTTAGTGGTAAGTAGATGAATAGATACATTGACTCAAGACCAAGGGCAGTTGACATAGCAAAAGCACCTCCTAATTAAAAAAAAAACTCAAAAAACATTCTTGTTGACGCTCATAAAAATTTTTTATACGCTCTTTCTAATCACTTAGGACAGTAGCTAACCTATGGCACGGGCGCCAGAGGTGGCACTCAGAGCCCTCTCCTTTAGGCACCCAGGCCATCTGCCCAGCACAAAGGTCCCACCATTCCGGAGTCAGACCTGAATCAATGAGATAGGACAGGCTTGATTATCATTGTAAGCCTCTTCTCCGGACCCATATTCTCCTGTTATGGGGATTTTAAGGAAACTAAAATACAATCAATTAATCCTTCTTTCTCCTGTATTGGTGGTTCTCCAGGGCTCCAACATGTTTACAAAGTTACTTTAAATTAGCTTTGGCACTTTGTGAAAAATATGTGGCTTTTGCTTGTAGTTTGGGCTCTCTCTCTGCTAAGTTTTCCATCACTGACTTAGAATATTTTCCTTAATATAAGAAGTCCTGACTGCAATCATCAGTGATGAACATGCTATAACAGAAATTCTTCCTGGAAATGAATACTCATTTAATGGAAGTGTTAGAAATCCTACTGTCATTTAATTGCACCTGGTTACATTAGGACAGTGTATGAGGCCTAGTTCTTCTCCAGAGGGGTTATTGATCAATATGTTTGAGTGCGGTAGGGGTACAAGTCCCTATTGCTTCACAAAATCTAATGACAGCCTCTTGTCTACAGTAATGTAAAGGTTTCGTCCCTTGAACTGATAGAACAGAACGCGCGCTGATGCTTTTTCATCGCTGAATGAGGTGAATAGAATCCCAGACCATTCTCAGTAACCATTACTCTTGGCAACGGTAAACTCAACAGTGTGGAGACGAGAAGTGGAAATCGCGCTGCTAATTCCGTTTTTAGCTCATTGTCACACACAACACGCAGAAAAAGTCAGCTGGATTTCAGGGAGGGTTTTTTGTATGGCATTTCTGGTAGAAGCTTACTGATCTGCAAAATCTTATACCTCTATGGCTCCATTCATCAGGCTGATCTGCAGGATGAGGCCTTATAAGCAGACTTTGCAATGGGTGTAATTCAGGTTTACCCATCATAGGCTTTATGTCATCTGGAATCTTTGTCTGATGACCCACAGAGCCTTTATTAATGAAAGACTAGGAACAGTATAAATTCACTGATATTTAAAGAGGCTATTTTTTTTTTACAAAAAGAGTCCCCTCTGATGATCAGCTGACTACAGCTTTAACAGAGTATAAGCTGAAAAACCTATCTGGACTGTCCAATCCTCATCCCCAGTCGAGCAAATGAAGTGTCCTACTGAAAATTATTCCTGCATGCATCATGCATGACAATACAGATAATTTTTGTAGTCCACTAAGATCTGAAAGAGTGAAGACTCTTGGGTGTTGGGGTGCTCCAGTTCCTGAATAGCAGAGAAGTGGCTAATGTTCCCCTGCTCTAACCATACAATCTACTATGGCACCTAGGACATCGGTGTGGGGCACTCCTGATCTCACAGGCCCCAGGTAATTGACTGTTTCTTCTATAGGTAACTCGACCTCTGCTAATACCATGAGACCTTTGTCCTGTTCTACCACATTTAATAAATATATATAGTGTATGAGTATATAAATTACAAGGTTCTCTAGTCCGAACATATACACATGCTTTAAGTTGATTAAACTATGGTTCCCTTAAGCATATGACTAAGTGCAGGTGAGTCTGAAACTGCCATGTCTAATTTTATAAGCTCGATTAGTCCCCGGAAATCTATATTCAGATATGAAAAGAAACAGTTCTCAAAGAGAATGATTTTGAACAATAGATGACAAATGCCCATAATTGTTACAAATTATACGGGGAGGGGGCGTTGCTTGTTATAGTTTTTTGCATCGACTTTCATAATTTAGAGATTGTCTTTGGTAATATTTACACATCAGGCAACAATTTTAAAGGAAACCTACCCCTTTCCAATAGTACTTTAAAGCACAAATACCGAGCACCCAGCCCGGGAGAGCTGGTGCCCGGAGCCATATCTTTCGTTATGTGTCTTAAAAAACCGTTGTATGCTTTTTAAACACTTTAGTAATCTTTAAATTGGAAGCAGCTGTCGATCGTGGCGCGTTGATGTCACCCGCTCTTCGGCACTTCCTATTCGGCTCACGCACAGTAGCGCACATGGTGGCAGCCGACCGCGTACCACCGTGGGCCAAGCTGCTTCCAATATAAAGATAGGAAGCTGTGCTTGCTATTTGCTGCTTAGAAGTACTATTGGAAAGTGCTAGTTTTCCTTAAAGTGTGAATAAATGCACTTTTTTGGGAAGGATTTTTTACAGTTGAAAAATGAGAATACTATTTAAAGGACATCTATCCGCCGGGATGAAGGATTGTAAACCAAGCACCCGACATAGTGGTTAATGCCCCCTCTGACAGGATCTGCTCTTCTTTAGCTTCTTGTAACCCTTGTTTTTACATAAAAAAGCTTTAAAAATAGCAAATGAACCTGAGGATCTCCAGGCTCAATTTAAATCTAAGGAGCCTGGAGCCCCATTTTTTTAAAGCCTTTTAAGGAAAAACAAGGGCATAAGAAGCAAAAGAAGGGCAGGTCCTGCCAATGGGGGGGGGGCACACATCCATATGTCAGTGTGGCTTGGTTTACAATCCTTCATCCTGGTGGTATAATGTCCTTTTAAGCTTATATGAAGTACAGAATCTCATATGAATTGATCTCTACACGTGTAAACAGGGCACTGTGAGATATATTAGGGGTAAAAGGTCAACAATAAAATAAAATTCATGACAAATCATGACAGATTAATGAATAATTTTGAAATGTAAGCTCATAGAAAAAATGATGGCCTGTGATCTTTGCTAAAGGGCTCCACACATTGCAATGTGCTACAGGATCACATACTTTAGGGATTGCCTAAAAATCTCTTTCAGTTATATAATACAATTTGTTAGAAATAACCAGTCTATACATATTTGGGGTATACAGAAACACGAAAACGCTTAGAAGGAACAACTGTTTTTAAATCAATTCTGTTTTAAGCAAGCTGTGCCAACTTACATATTTCCAGCTAACCTGGCAGGAATCAATCTATAAAAGATTATTCAATTGTCGATGAGAATAACTTGCATTTCATACAAGCTGCGCTTTTTCCTGAACTCAAAATTAAGAACTTTAATGCATTGTTTGAAAAAAAAATAAAAAGGCTGAACCCGCGCTCATTGCATGGTTAAGGAATTATATCAATCCTTTTTTTTATTGGTCCTGCCAATGAAAAATCTAACAATCTGTATAAGCATATGCCTGAAAAATGTCTTCCCTTGAGTGATGGATAGGCTCTATTTTAGGACATGCCATGCGATACAATGTCTTTTTAAATTAGGCTTTTTTTCCTTAATGGGCACGTGCTTTAAAAATTGTCAGTGAAATGAACATTATGTTCTATTTTATCATCTTAAGCTCTGCTGTTTATATCATGCAGATGATGCCAGCACAGAGATGATTCGCAATGACACTTCAGAAAAACTTGATTACTCCTGGAGTTTAATAATTTAAAGGAAATTGTTACGAATGAGGCCACAACACTTTGGATTTGCGGTTCTGGTTGTAACTAATATGCCTTTAATTTATATTAAAATTCACCACATTTAAAAACAGATATCTAGGATTAATGTGTTTTCTTCCCTTTCCTAGGGCTCTTTCACATTTTTTTTTTTCACATCTATGGATCAGTGATTTGTGTTTTTTTCCGAATCGGATTAATCCGAAAATGTCGGATTTGGTTCGTCGATTTTCCCTGATTTGCCACCGGATTTTGCGCATTGGCGCTGGGGCCATACACGAAACGGAAATCGGAGGCGTGGCCCGTACGAAACCTGACGGATTCGGAAAAACACGCAATTTAAGAAAAAAAAGTGTGGCTTGACACGCCTTAACGCACCCACGATAGGTACGGTGAACTCCATGCATTCCGATGTACTTCAGCGGCAAGCAGCGCACTGGTGTCCAACTTTTATTATTCACTCCTGAGCCTGAAAACCCATGTGTGATGTTCTCAAGCAATGCTACACCTTCAGTTTTTTTTGTGGACACATAGGCAAAACCTAAGCACTCAAGGAGATAAACAGAAGAAAAATGAGACACAATGGAGACAAAATGCAATAAATGCGCATTGAAGTTGAACATCAATGCCAATCTAGAAGAGCCCATACTTTACACATCAGTTCTCTTTCTATGCAGCTGCATATTATCTATAGGCTTCTTCCCTTTACTGCTTACATGAACTAGAGATGTTATGGGAATGAACTGTGAATGAAGAAGACCTGTTTACGCTTAATAGTTTGTCATCCTATAGCACATCTAACAAGTCAAAATAGATTTCCTCTAACTTAAGGTTCAGTGTAGCGAATACATAGAGCCTCCTCACTGACCCAAGCCCTTATATAATATTATGTTTACTATCAAGGGATATGAAAAACTTTTCTCATACAGCAGGCTGATATGGTTCTTCTTCCTTTTATCTCTTCTGATATCATGGTCGCTTATTCTGGTTTCATTTCGGGTTCATTTTCTTCTGTGACAGGCTCTCTATAATTAAATTTTTTATTTACTACACGTTTCATTGAGGAAGAAATAAAATTTAAGATACATGCAGTACAAAAATGCAGATGACATCACTTCATTAAGATTTAAGAGATTCTATCGGCCCTTTATCCGTTGTTGGTCCATTGATTTCCCTACCACAGGAGCATACAAGGACAACGATGGCCGCTGCTCACATGTCCACCACATCACATTTCTGCACCTGCCTGGGCAGGTATTTGATCACCGACCAAACATTTGGCTGTAGTCGATTGGATGCAGTGCATCCGTATGGCCAGTGTTGTGGAGAACCTACATCACATGGAATTGTTGTAGACAGTTGGCAAGTTAAAACACATAATGAATATGGTAACAGAGCAAACAATCTTTTACATCATGTACTGGGGATCAGAGCATCAGAGGGAGGAGATACTGATTACTGAGAACTAAAGGCTTATGGGACTTGTAGTTTCCAGGGGCGTCCATCTTGGTGATAACTCCGTCCACTTTAGAGAGGCCATAAAATTTTGTGAAAATCATACTATTTACCATGTTTAATATATGCTCTTTATAGCTCTGCAGTTATAAATAGGGGCCAACATATACACTCTGTGATCACATCATGATAGGGAGGAGCCAGAGTAAACATTTTGTTTTCACAATTTCTTCTCCTGCCTTCAAGAGAACAGCAGCAGGACCCGCTCCCCCCCGCCACCTAAACTATCATGACATTATCATTAGTCATTTACCACATATAATTCATTGACATACTGTGCCTTTGATTGATACATTGTTATATTATATAATTTCTAATATTAATCAAAATGGGGGAATTTATTTTTAAACTTGAAAAGTAAGTAAAAGTTTTGTCAACCAATAGGAAATAGGATGACTAGGTCGATGTCTTTTGGTATTTACCAAAGCTAGAGTCCTTCAGACTTCAGTTCAATTGTGGCTGAGTTTCTACGGTGTGTAAATGCTTCTACTTTCATAAAGCCACACCACATGTAATAGTGATGGAATGATTCATTATATCACAATTGCAATGTGAACGAATGTAAAACTGGAACCCAATGATGTGTCCATTTAGTGTTTTAAAGTTTTAAAGACATCATGATTTCACAATATTGTATCACAAAGTGATATGTTTTCTTTATGTGCAGTCACCGAGCCGCCGAGTTATCAATTTCACTTTGTCAGGTATGAAATTTTATTTATTCCTTAGGGTTAGTCCACAAGTTCTGTTTTTCAGGTGAAGTTTTTGATGTCCAAACCAGGAGTGGAGTGAAAATAGAGGAGCAGCTTCTCTCCATAAGTCCTCAATATGATTCGCACCTGCCTTCGGCTCCAAAAACTGCATCTGAAAAGCTGAACGTGTGGATACACCCATAGGTTACATTCCCCATATGTACTCTTTTTAAACATGGTGGTCTTATGCGTGATTACTATAGGGTCTCTGGAGAATTAACCAGCAGTGAATCAGCAATAGGGTCTGGAGACAACTAATATCGCCATTCATTTTCTTTAGTACAAGTGATCTACTGGTCACATGTTCAAGTCCCATATTAAGTAAATACAAAAATTCCAAATTGCTGGTTTTTGCAGCCAAATCTGAATAGCAAGTGGTCAAAAGGTGGTACATTTTTGGTATCTAGATAACATGGTATTATGGTAAACTACATGTGTATATAACTCCATACACAGTAATATTGAAAAGAATTGGTATCAATTTTTGGGTTAAATTTTTTCCCCAAAAAAATATCAAAACACAAAATCTAATATGCATCCAAATGCTCAAACTTTGCAATGCAGATCATCCTTTTACAGCCTACTAATAAATCAGTGATCCAGTGTGTGTACATAAGGCATACACCCATGCATGACTAAAGTATGAGTTAGATTCTTCCTTGCTCTCACTTTATCTTTCCTCCTTTGCAGTCTCTGATTATAATTATCTGATATTCTCTGACTGCTACGTGAAACCTATCTGCCCTCCACCCTTAGACTTTTCCTCTGTTAGCAGAGATTCCCCATCTTAGTTTCATTAGAAATTTAAGGAGCGTGAAGGAGTCAAAGTATAAAAACTGTTTTCTCTGTAAAGCTATACAGTATTATTATTTTTTTAATTTACTTGCAATTTATGTAAGTTTCAAAGTTGTTGAATATTAAATAAAATATTTACAACTGATACTGCAGTATGAATATACACTAATCGGAATTGTGACCATAAGCTCCTGCCCATGGATGTTGAAGCCGTGGAGTAGCTAGCTATTGTAGTTCAGATATAATAGCAAAGTCGCATTTACTCAGCAGATTTCATGTTACTAGTTGATTTTCAGAGGCGGATGCCCTTTACTGGGCTGGAATAGGATCAGTTCACAACAATGATTGCTAATTCTAATCTATAAAGCTATTAAACAGATGGAAAACTAATTTACAACAGTGCAATGTATAAACAGGAGTTGAATACTTTTGGAATATGGATGAGTTTGGAGCGTGCACTGTTTTCTGCTGAATTCATGCCCAACGATCTAATTGATATTAGGATTAATGGATTTTGTTAGATGGGGGCCACATCTGGAGGCCCCATTTTATACTATTTTTGAATTGAACCAATGTGGTCCTATGAGTGCCAGTGTTTAGTCACTATTGGCCTGGCAGGCTGGTGATGGTTTACTTGGTTTGATCTCAGTCATTCAACTCCCCACTACTACATGGTTTGGAGGAGTTCATACTTTATCGTTTATAAAATTTCCCTGATATGTTATCTTGCTTCTTTAGTTCTTTACGTTTCTGTGGTTAATTGCCCTAAAGCAGCAAAGATAGGAAAGGAAGGTTTTGGGATAAAGATATTCTTGCTCACCCTTCCTAATTTAAGAGACTTTGATATAGTGGTTGGAATTGTTTGGCACCTTTTAGTGCTGAGTGGCTAGTAGGCGGCAGAGTCAGGGTTCTTCTCTGCTCTGTCACGAGCTAAAACAGTGAGGAAAGATCGTGTCTCGCTCCCAGGAGGAGGTAAACAGGAGCTTTGTCTCACAATGTTAGAAGGAACTAATTAATAAAGAGGTTGTGATAAAAGGCTGCGTCTGAAGATTTTTCTAATCTAGAGGCCAGTGTAGATTGCTCATTTGTGGGAGCAATGGAGTGCTGTCCGGCCGTCGAGAGAATGTTGGATGGAGGTTGCAATGTCAAACTGATTGTGATGTGCACATGTGAACATTTTTAGTGGTGATGTTGTCTGACTGCTTTTGGGAAGCCATGTGCCATCATATTTATACTTTAACATTCACCTAGTCCCTGTAGATAAGCCAGAGACACTGATGATTCTTGCTGCTTTTGAGTAATGGCCGACAGTCTAGCTTTGTGAAGAAATCGGCAGTCTTACACATCTGTCACTCTGAGTTTGTCCGATTTTACCTACCCCGTGAACGGTCTTTACTATGGAGTGTACTGGGGTTTTGTGGCGCCTTATAGTCCAAAAAGACGGTAGGTTGTTTTTTTGCCTTATAATGCATTTTGTGAAATTTCCGTGACGGCAAGTTCATTTGCACCAATTTTGCACCTAAATTGTTGCAACTTTATTCCGCCAATAAAGTAAAAAAAAAAAAAAGCGCTTATTGCACCATAGGAAAAGCTAGATTAGAAAGGTTGACAGAAACATTCATATTCGCTTAAGTTTTGGGGACAAAACAGTGATGGTTGTGTAGCAATGTCCAGAAACTACATATTTGCTGTAATGTGCAGACAAAAGGAAAGTATGCAAAGAAATTCTTGCTCAAATGATCATGCCTTTTTTTTACTTATAATGTATTTAAAAAATTGAGCCTGCAATATTAAGACTGACAATAATCAACACTTTTCATCAAACACAATAATCAAAGTTACTTGGCGGCCATTTTAAATGGAAACGATGTAAAAGTTGTTAGATTTAAACTGGTTCAGAAGTATTTTTTCATGTTGCATAGAGTTAATTTGTAATTTTGAAGCATTGACCTTTGTTTCCAGTAATGAAGAGGGTGTTTTTTTTTTAAAGTGCACCTGCCTTTTTAGGCCCAAAATAGTAATAATGCGTGCTAACATCTGCAGATCAGCCATTCACTGTCAAGTTAGTTTAGAGACCAAATTCATTAATGTCGACTTTTGCTTGCACCCGAAAAAAGTTGTCCAATTAGAGAATAAATTTAACTGCTCATAAAAATGAGCAAAAAAAAACTGACGATAAAACAGTCAAAATATGATCAATGTCCCTCTATGTGTTTTGGTATCTAGAGTTCCATCAGCGCCTGACATCTACCAGAATATTAGCAGAATGGAATCAGAAAAGAACTAGGATAATTTTCTTTCCTTTGCCCATGGTTAATGAGCTGTCACTTAAAAGACCGTCCAAAAACAGAGATAACCAGTATATTTAGTGCGGATTGCTAGGATAATTTTTATTTTTCATTAAATAGGAATGTTTTGGCAGTGGAATGTTTGATTAGGAATGTAATTACTTTGATATGCAAATGACATTGCACAGTGTAGTGAATTTCTGAAGAGGTGCAGTGGTGTCCAGGGCCAGCCTGTATAAATGTCAGAATTGGGAGTTCAAGTGTGCTGTCCTAAACAAATATCTCCGTGAAAGCGTCAGCTTGTGTGGGAGCGTTACAATGAGGCAAAATCGTCTTAACATTCACTTGTGTCTCTGTTTGTTTTAGTTCAGGCCCAAGATATTCTCACTTTACTTGTGTCTACAGTTGAAGTATCTGTGATCTAAATGGTCTTGGGGTATTGATGTTATTGAACAGGTTCTCGGTCTTCCCATATCAAACACATGATCAAAGTGCCATCATTCATATGAATATCGCTAAAGTGTAATAAAATGTGGTAACCAAACTGCAAAGTGCTGCGATATAGTATCATACTTTACATACTGATGAAAGTAAAGCTACATGTGCCATTCCTTTATCCACCCTTTCTTCTTCTCGCTTTTGCATTGTGTAATAAAATCAGCTTCACTTCCATAATACAACAGCTGATTGCTTGGGCACACCTTTTTTAGGACTGGACTTACAGACATGTGGGGATAATTATCATTAACGGCTCCATTGGGACAGTTCTAGTCTATTTGGACGCTCTGCTGCCCTGCAGATTCATTAAGTGGCTTTGCGCCTTAAAAAATGTTTCTTATGTGTCTACTTTCTGTCTGTGGATTTGTTTTTTTCAAAAAAGCCACAAAAAAGTTTCAACGCATTATACATTTCTGCAATCAAAAAAAACTATTTTTCTTTAGTTCTGAGAGAAGTTACAAGCGACACCAAAGACAAAGGTGTGGATCCTTCATCTTCGATCTTAAAGGAGTTTACCCATTAACAAGTTCGGCCCTGTCCACAGATAGGGCCAACTTGTTGATGGTGGGGTCTATGTGATGGGAGCAGATTAAATGAATGGGACTGATGGTATCCCTAGTCGGATCATTTTGTCACCTCCCCGAGATGCCATTCGGAGATGAACGGGCATCACACCGGCGCTCGTCATCTCGGGAGCATCGGACCCTCAGGCCCAGTTCTAGTGAGTGTTGGTGATCCCACACTCCTCCTCTCCTTCTATAAACTATGTAGGGAGGAGCTCGAGTATGTCTAATGCCACGCTTTTTTTAGCATAATTTTTAAGGTTGAATTTTTAGAGGAGGAGGCCATGAATAACATATAAACATTACCACAGTCACAGGGGCACATTCCATACAACTGTCTACAGTTTTTTCAAGCAGAGTTCATATAACTACATGTTTGAAACTGCGTACACATATAATTTATGATGGTGTCTTGCACACTTTTGTTTCTTGCACACTGTGTCTGCCCTAGACACAAACTCTGCACCTAAGAGACTTCTGGTACAAAGTCATAACCAGGCGCACATTATGTTGAGACCGTCCAACATATTGTGGCGCAGGTCCATTAAACTAAGTGCAACCAAAAAAATGGTGGCATTTGTGCGGCGGATAGATGAAGACTGTGTCCGTTTATAATGCTTGGTTTGAAGGCAGATTACCTTTAAAATTCATTAGATTCATGAAACATCAAATTTTGTTACTCGTCTTTCACCCGAACTAGTTACAGCTACGTTGCAGTTTTGGTGCGACAACAACAGACACTGAGTCAGTATTTTCCACTCTTCATAAGAAGACCTTACACCAGCGAGCCACGAGAACCTGACATCAGTTTTTTTCTGAACTCTTAGGTTGAGAGTTTGTTAAAACTAATAAATGCTCGTAATTTCCCACATACTCTAGATAGTCACTGAGGGAATGAAGACTCAGGAATTCTCCCAGTGTCCTGATATTTTTGTCCATTAACAGATATTGACAGCCTCAGGTTTGTCAGTCGTGTATGCCAGAGGATCATAATAGCGTCCAGTCCTGAGCAGACGCGGAGGAGGATGTCATTGTGCGATTGATATAAGCTACCAAGAGAGGTTTTCCTTTATTTGGGGTTGCAGCATACTTTTCTATCATACAGCAGGGTTGTGGCTTTTTAATTTATAGAACATTTTAATTTATAAACACCGACTTACAGACGACCCCTAGTCAAACGGGCCCTCTGGAGGTGGTGATTTACATGCTTTAGCCTGAGGCACAATAATCCTCTGTAACAGTTATCACAACAAACGCTACAAACACCTATCTTGTATGTACCCGGGACTGCTGTAGTTTCACTATTCACAATAAAATACTACCTACAGATAAATAGATTTTTATTATTGGACTCAGTTGGGGGCATGTATCTTTATTCTCTGCTAGTTTTTTTCTCTTTCATTTTTGCGACTTTTCACTGCAACTTTTGTTGTCGTTTATTAGTACGTCCTGGTCAGTGCCTTAGTATGGGAGAGGAGGGGGCAGCAGAATGACATCTCATCTCCAATGCCTGCCGTATTCTTCCCCGATGTGATCAGTGTAAATGTATATTCATTCATAAATGTGTGTACGAGCGTATAAATGTGTGAGTATCAAATATGTATGGGTCCACTTGCAGAAGTCTCTCTGGGCCCTGCTCTCGTCAGTTACGCCCTGTTCTAACTCCCCTTTAAAATTGTGGAGGGCTTCTGCTTTCCTTTAGTGTTTATGTTTTCTTTATTTTCTTCTGGGAACCCCCTCATCCAAAATTCTGAATCAAGGAGTAATAAGTAAATTATTGTTTTTACCAGAAGCATGTCTTGTCAGAATAATAGCCTAAATTATTGTGAAAATGTTGGTCTTTCATGCCTCTTTGAGTAGGTGAAGTGATGGACAATTTCTGCAAAGTAGAAATACGATGCCAATTTACATCTTCCTCTCTAATCCTGCAATCAATCAGAATCATTCTCATTCGCGTCTGTCTAAACTATTTGCATTCATTTTAGTAAGTTATTCATGTTTTAAGGGGGCAATAGTTACAATTACTGAAGGCCCAGAGGGGACCTTATTAGCTTGGCTACCCTGACCTCTGAGGCCTTTTTGTTCGTCTGTCACCTGTATTGTCCCCGGCCCTGTGGTGCCTTGGAACCACTATAGCACTAAACATCTATACAGATGGAGACGTCCATGTGTTCTGATCCTTGCTGATTCTATTTGTATAAATCCACTTTGGGATGGTTGCTTATAAATCTTCCTCTGTGACATGAACTTTGCGTATGAGTCTATGGATGATCTATTTCCACCCTGTTAGAGATAATAGATGTATGGATTTCTCTCTTTGTGTTAAATAAACGCGTGTGGTAACCGCAGAAAAGCCCCTAATGTCCTAATGTGGATGTCCTATCGGGGTTTGATTAAGTGAACACCAACGTTCATCATGCTAGGATCCAATAACCGTATTTTCGGCCTATAAGGGCGACCCAACAATCCTTTATTTTTCTCAAAATCAAGTGCGCCTTATAGCCCGGTTGGACCCCTACTGATCATATTTTAATAAACTATTCTTCAGGTAGGTCATCAGTATGTAAATAAAGGGCAGTTGTCAGAAAAAGCCTTTAAAATGAAATATATTTCTGTACAATATTACATAAGCTATATACCTATACATAATGGAAGTATTATAGTGCTAATATTCTTGTACACACATTAAAAGGTTGTATTGCAGTACTTATATTCTTTATGTATTTTCTTGTACATAGGGGCAGTATTATAGCTGTTATAATGCTGTGAATACACTTTGGATTGGTACTGTTATATCATTGCATCTGTCTCAACATGAGAGGTTAGGGAGTATAATGTAAGGCAGTAATAATAACACATGTTTGTATTGAGGATCTCATATGTTTAGATATAATGTATAATCACTAGGATTGCTGATTAATGGAAGTAACGGAACATCCACCAGATGAATGTCTATAGATTATCACTCCGAGTTAATTGCATTGATGAAATGCCAGAGTCTTTGGTCGCTGGGTGTCCATTGTACGAAGGCAATGTTTTATCTCATCAAATGCTATTTCGGGTCTGCAGAGGTAGTGAAGCGCAAATCACTTTTATATGCCAATTATTTTGTCCCTAGACATTTGCATTATCAAGAAGAATTGTCCTGCTGGGACATTTGCAGGTTTATGGGATTGGGATTCCTCTTTCACATAAAACAAATATTGCTACTTTATATCATATACAGCGCAAACATGGAAGAAAAGCCTATAAATGTATTCTGCCTAGAAGGAAAAAAACAGCCAGGACAAACGATTTTCCATATAAAGCTGTTTCCTCTAGGGATTCTTCAGTTGTGTTTTCTATTCTACATATGGAAGTTTTGAAATGTTTAAGTAAGCATTTTACTTTAGTAATCCAGAGAACTCTATTCAATGGCTGGATATTAAAAATACATTTTGGTTATCATTATATCTGACTTTTGTAGAATCTATTAAGTATTTCTGATAAATGAGCGGTACATAATTAGCCTCTGGACATTTCCTTTCACTGCCTGACACCAGAGGTATTAAATACGTGAGCGCTAAAAGCAAGATACATGATTGATCAAATAATTTTTTAAATACAGTATAAGTTTTTTTTTCAAGGGATTATCTTTAAAAGTGTTGGCCACTAATAGTTACCTTTACCAGGTAAACTTGCTGTGTAGAGTTGACCCTTATAGTGAAACACATAGAAGGGTTTTATTTAGCTTTTAAATATACTCAAGTATAGAAGGGTTTTATTTAGCTTTTAAATATACTCGAGTATAAGCCTAGTTTTTCAGCACAAAAAAAATGTGCTTGAAAACCCAAACTCGGCTTATACTCGGGTAAAAAAAAAATAGGTTTTACCAGGTTTTTGTGGTAAAATTAGGGGCCCCGGCTTATACTGAGGTTGGCTTATACTCGAGTATATACAGTAATTACAGAAACCAAAAATAACAAACATTTTAGTCCACACATGGGGCACAACCTCACTTCTTGAACCCTAGTTAACATTTAGCAAACTTTACTGAGGTCCCTTCTCAGCTCCATGGCTCTCACTGAACTTCTGGATTCTTTCTGTCTCCAATTAGTCCATAGTCTGCCCGCTTCTGCAGGATATACAGCTCTGCTTTAGGGCTCCTGGACACAATAGTTGCTTTTCTATTACCATAACCTGCAGCATTATATGTGGGCGGTGTGTAATCGTATTTTACCTGTGTCCCGGTTGTATGTTCAAAGTTTGTCCCTGTGTAATCTGTGTTTTCCAGGAAGCCAGTGATTAAACTAGGCCAACCCATTAGGGTCACAAGATTGTTTACCAGCAACCAACCACAAAAATGGCCAGAAACCTATGACTGTGTACTATGCAATTCTTTTTATTTTACAGCCCATATTGACTTCTATAGAACTGTATGAGCCACAAACATGGAGTAGAATAGGAAATGCTCACAGGCACTAGACTACTCAGCAGTGAGCAGGAGCCCATAACAATACACAAAGCTGTGAGACAGCCGCAAAAACTGTAACCCTAAAATTGACCAGGAATGGATGTGGTCAATGTTCTTCTCGATTCTGTTTTTTGTGTCCCTCTCAAGGGCAACATAACTCTTCTATCTGTGGATTTCAACCATTGTAAGCCACAGTATCCTCAGAATATCCACAGACCGCATTCCTTAGATGCCCTCATAAAATTTCAACCACTGTGCCAACAAAGTATGCAGTAGTTGTGTCTCTGTGACAGAAATCACAAACAGGCAGGGAAGAGATAAGCAGTGCCTACACTGCTCCCCTTTCCTCTGCATAATCAAAATATAAGTTACATACTCAGCAAAAGAAGTCCATAGCCCATAGTTGTCAATATACCATATAATGTGTCCTATATGATAAACCCCACTTGGCTTCCAAGTTAATTCATCCATTAAATGTAATTTCAGGGCTTTTTAACTTTAGCTTTTCTTCAAAGCTAAAGTTTATGTAAGAAGGCAAAGGACTCAGCATTTTATAATTGAGTATAACCATTGAGCAAAAAGCAACATTAACCCCCTCCCGACAAAATACATTTAAAATAAAAATAATGATATTTCTGAATAGTCAAAATGACACAAAAAGGCATTTGCGAGGCTGTATGTACAGGGGGTAATAATTAGCTCTTTCTGTACTATTAACCAGAAGGAACACTTACGTTCTGAGCCATCTATAATCTGTGTTGCCCAGGGAACAAAACAGAATATTTGCATGAAATAACCCCTAATTTCAAGATCCGTCTGCCATATTTATGGCTCTTACTGGCAGTCACTTTAGCAAATTTGGAATAGATGTGTGGATCTTTCAGTTTAATACGTTCTCCCCCTGCCAGGCAAAGTCGAGCAGGGAGTAGGCCTGAACGGAATGCTAATGAGGGAAGCAAATCATTCAGATCTTAGATCAGCACCTGGGTGATGCTATTTGCATCAAATTAATAAAACTATTTTCGAGTGATTTGGCAAGTTCTCAAAATTTCCTTCTTCATTGTAAAGACTGCGGGTGATCACAAGTGCACTTGATGTATTTATCGACAGAATTTTAGAAATGGATAATGATCTAGGGAGAAACCTTTCAGGCTGAAGTTGAAAGATTAGTGTCAACATGAAATTAATCAATTGAGAAGAAAATCAGAGGTGGAATATTTTTGGGATAAATTCAAAAAGTTATAAAAAATCATCATTAAAACCCCTGCTCCAGTTTTCTGTTTGGCTTTGCACATTCTTTTCAGTGCAAACCGCTTGCACATGTATTTAAGAAGTGTCCGAGACAGATTTGTGTCCCAGCTGCACTGAACTGCACTGAAATATGCGTTCCTGTGCTCAGTCAGTCCGTGTGCCACATTTAGCATGCAATGTTTGACAGAAGTATGTTACATGCCCCCCATTATAGGTGAAACTGGCGCCCTCTGCACACTACATAGGCAAACTGTGCATGGTCCAGTTTGCATCGCTTTTAGTAAATGTGGGGCATTGGCTCAATTTTATAAATAGTGAGGAAAATTTAACTAATCGCAGTTTGCCACGCAAATGTTCAGAGTGCACCAGATTATTGAATACTAATGCACGGTCTTCAATTATCTGGCACACCATGCACTGCTTAAAAGGTGTGTGCCATCTTTTTTTTTTTTTGGTGCACCTTTAGCATAGAGAGTGTGACACAATTCTGTTTTTCTTAAACAAACAATATCAATAAATTGCTGAAAGTGGACAACCCCTTTAATGTGTCAGTTTTTTTCAAATATTCAATGGTGTAAAAACAATACTTATGCTACTGTATTTTTTTCCAGATTAGCACCATTTGGTATATTTCCAGTCTCCCAGTACATTGCACAGAATAAAAAAATGAGAATTACAATTTGCCTCGTAGAAAACAGTGCCATACAGCTTTGTAAACTGTAAAGTAAAAATGGTATGGCTATTGGGAGGCATCGGGTAAAGAAGGGAAATGCAAAATTCAAAAAGGAAAGCAGTATAACCATTTAGCATGAGGGGGGTGAGTCACTTAATTTGGGGCTCATTTCTGCTCCTTATTGTGTATATCATGTCTTGTGGGGATCGGTGATTTTTCATGTGTTACTACTTGTTAGTCTGATAAATGAAACTTGTGTCTACCCTGAGATGGATATTCCAGTGGTGGTATGCTGTTATCTGCAGAATAAAGAGCATCTCTGAATTCCTAGTTATCTCTATAAGGTAAAAAAAAAATCATTGTAGTTATACTAAAGTGGTACAGGCAATCCCCGGGTTACATAAAAGATAGGGTCTGTAGGTTTGTTCTTAAGTTGAGTTTGTATGTAAGTCAGAACTGTATATTTTATCATTGTAATCCCAGCCAGAACTTTTTTGGTCTCTGTGACAATGGGATTTAAAAAATGTTGGGTTGTCATAAGAATCAGGATTAACACTAAAGCTTCATTACAGACACATTTGATAACTGTTACAGCTTATGATTTTAGCCTAGGACTAAAGTACAATAAATTACCAATATCCAGAGGAACGTTTGTAACTAGGGGTCGTATGTAAGTCGAGTGTTCTTAAGTAGGGGACCGCCTGTAATTTATTTTGATAATCCAGTATTGTATTGCAGTTAAATTGTCAGTTAGTACCAATGTTAGAAAAGTAGGTAGGAGAAAAGCTTTGGTGTCTATCATCGTTCCCATACATACTACTGTGATTTCCAGTTTGAAAGGCAATGGAGAATATGTTTGGTCTTCTATTATTGACTGCCTGACCCTACACTTACCGATAAGGATAGTAAATGTGGTGTAACATCTGTCCGAGCGTCATCCTCTGTCCATCACGTAAAGCCAAGGATGCACAGATTGTCTCATCAGGTTAACTTTGACATATATAGTTTGAATAGTAGTTTATGCTTGCAGGCTTCCATGGTTGATTTGCACCCCACCCATCACTCTCCTGCAGCTCTACTCTGGCTCATTAATAGTAAACCTACTGTTATGGACAGACTCCCCATCCACTCACATCACTCCCTTAATTTCGTGTCTTGTCTGAATTTCAGAGATCCTCTCCAATAATTCCTGAACAAGGACATCATATAAGTGGTCTGCTTGCCTTAGTTATTTGCCTGCTATAGACCCAGTTTGTAGTAAGCTCCCGGTAGCCTGGTATCCTGTTAATTCTGTTCTTGCTATTCTGGTATTTTTACCCTATGCTTGTATTCTGACTGTCCTTCTGCCTTGCAATGTTGTACTGTGATTGGCCTTCTGCTTGTGACCTGGCTCTGAAGACTATTCTACTGTATTTGGATTGTCTTGTCTTTGTCTCTGTGTACAGAAAGAGAATGTCAACTAAATGTCCCTTACCTTTTAGGGTATGTGAGGCAAGTAGGCAAGAACAACTGGGAAGTGGGTTTACTCTCAGGGCCCACTGTCTCTGTGTTACCTGTCTATTCCCAAATATTGCATTACATGTGGGTATCATATGTTGATCATCAGCTCCTGCCATTGCTGACATATGACTTAAAGGGATAGAACAAGTGACGATTGGGTGCCCTCAACATTAGACATGGAAAAGTTACAACACTCCTACTACATGTTGTCATAGTCTGTCTACAATATAAGGCAGGCTGATATGTTTCCTCTACTATATAGGTTGCTGTTTTCAGAAACTTTTTATCTCTTGAATCACAAGTTGCCCCTGCCTAAATTTTCTTCCTCCTATTTTTAGAATGAGAAGTCTAACTCTTTGTGAATGGCCGAATAAAGATCTGTCCAATCCCTAGAGCTGTTGATGACTATGGTTGCTTTACCCTTTACTCCATCCTTTCTAAAACCCTTCCAACTTTTCTTTTTTAACAATATATTTTGTGAAAATAGAAATTTGTGGTAAAGCAAAGCATTCCGATGAAGCCTAAGTCAGACATTTACTTACCCGGGCCATCCGTTATCCCTGCTGTGCGTTGTCCGACATTCATGGTCTCTGTCGCAATTCACTAAGATTGTGCGCCCGATTTCCTGCATGTGTCGCTCCATGCTCAGGTCTGCCGGAGTTCAACTTCTTCTTCCCCGTATATGTGCATTGTCTTGCGACACAATTTAAATGTTTAATCTCGTGCTTTGTCCGAATCCGTCGTATCGTTCGACGCCCCCCCCTACACTATTTCTGTTGCATGAAAACCGGCGGCAATGTGTCAAAATCTGATTGCGTGCGACACAATCCCCTTCTAAATGTCTGTCCTGGCAGCGCGATCCCCGAAAAGTGGGAGAGCCCTATGTAAATTCTGCCATGGGACCTTTAGTAAATAAGCCCCAATGTCTACATGTATGATCTCTTACAATTGTTTTTCAGTACATAAGTTGTGCATGAGGGGCCCTGGCTACCTGGCAAAACTCAATTTAATTTAAGAACAGTTTAGCTCAGCTAACAAGTATTTGATTTACCAGGGCCATTAAGAAAAATGATTCTTAGGGAACAGCGGTATAGCTCTAGATTACTGCAATTTACGAGTCCATTTTAAAAACCCTTATTAGGTACCTGTTAAGGGAAGTGGAGGAGGGGGCATGTTTTTATTCCCAGTTAGTCAGATAAGCTTTAAAGAGTCCTCAGTTTCATGTCCTTTGTTCCAAACACTTCCAAAACACTGAATTATACTTAAAAGGAAATGGGTGGAAAGTCATTGCATTGTTATTTGTCAATTGTTGTTACATACATGTAATTTTACAAGCATATCACTTCTAAATTTTGTGCATGTGTATAACGTAGAGACTTGCGTGGGTATGAAAGTAGAAGTACATTATATGCTTTTTTAAATTTATATTTGTTATTTCAATTTTAGCTATAGTTATGCCCCAGCTCACCTCCTGCCAGCCCCATCAAAACCATGCAGACCATCAGTAAGGCTAATTTAACAATATGTTGGTGTATCCTACAGCACTGCTTACAGACCTCTACTTGACTATAGCCAGTAGTAGATGTAATGTTTTAATGATTTTGTGGAAAAAGAGATATATGTAGATCTAAGTTCTGGGATTTTGTATTCAAGTCTTTTTTTGCTACTTTCTTTCCTTTTTTTCATTTTATTAGGTATATATAATTTTATATTTTCAGTAACAATATTGATATTGTTTGCTTTTGCTCACAAATCTTTTAAATTAAAGTTTCTGGACTTGTAGACTTGAAACTTTTCTCTAGTCCCTTATTACCCAGTGTCCGCATTACTTCATCACCGATATATGTGGCAATAGTGATTGGTGCAGGCAGTTTCCATAGAAACAGCCTAGGCTTTTCTTTCCATCAAGAAAACTTCAATTCATCACATTAACGTCACCCTGTCACATCTTGTCTATCAGTTCATTTTACAGGCCAAGACCTTAACGCTTTTAACATTGCCTCCATCTTAGACTGAAAAATGCTGCCTGACCGCCAGGATCCTTGTGTTTTATTGTATTAAAGGGATAAAAACATAAAATCCTCATTTAAAAATCTAACAAATGTGGTGAGGTGCTGGTACCATTTTTCTGCTCCTGCTTTTCATTTTTCTTAATATTAGAAGCTGATAAGAGGATGTGTCAGCACACACTATGGATGGGATGGTTACTCAGCTGGAAAAAAATTGAAAGTGTTGAAATGCATGTGATAGAGAAGCTGTATTTACAGGTGCAGACCCTATTGACTTTTAGATTTCTCTCATTCCTTCTGTAAAGATCCTCAAGGTCTATACTTGGCCGCTTCCTTGACATCTATAGATCATTGTATGACAAGCAGCCTGCAAATGAACTATTACATTTCTATACTCTATACATTTGTATCTCTAGGTCATACAGGTAGCAGAGTTTTACATGACTTTTCGAAGTGTGATCATTTTCTGCACAATGAAATCTAAGAATTAAAAAAAGCCATTGAAAACCAAGAAATAAATAAATCTAGAGTGATGTAGGTCCAAGCCCTGGGGGCCAGGAGCTTCATGTTATCATGATAGCTGGTGTGTATCTTCAGTAAGCAGTCCTGAGTCCTAGCTAACAAGATTTGAAAAAGTATTTAGGATCCTTTATCAATAACCATCGTTTTTTTAACCTCAAAGCAACACAAAATCTCATGCCAACTGATATATGAACAGACACTTATAGTGGTCTGTGGCTGTAAAACGGTAAAACATCAAGGTAGGATGGGCATCAGCAAAGATTATTTGATACCATTTTAGTGTAACACAGTGTATGGTTCACCATAAGTTGTGGTTGAACAAGGGCTCTAAAAATACTGTACGTGATACAGAACTGAATAGTGGACCAGGTGTGCCAAGTATTTCAAGAATGATGTTTTTTTCTGCCCAAGAGTTCCCAGTTTGGAGTCTAAAGAATGAATCATAGATAATTGATGATCAGAGATGATCAAGTTGGAGGTCAAGAAGTGAAGTCAGGTATATAGCAGGAGTTATAACCCCATGACTAAGTTAGAACCATAGTTATTCTAATAATCTGATACTATTTAGGGTCGTGATAAGTCACAGTTCCAAATTGATATCATTGTTGGTGGTCACCAAGTACCAACACCTTTGATCCAAGTTTACCTGTTAATATGTTTAATAAGGGGAAAATGTCTACAGACAGAAGTAACTGTGGTCAAAAGTTAAAGCTTGATGAATTTTCCCCTTTATATTAACCCTTTAAAATCCTGTGCTAAACCCATATCCCACCCAGTACCACCCACAATCGGTGCTGGCATTAACTGTTTCAATGCCACTATACACCACCATTTTGGGGAGGGTTACCACTCCCAATGACATAAAAATTGGACTTTTGACCACAGCCATTTCTATCTACACATGGTATTGGTGGTCTTTTCATGTGTAGTTGTGATACAGTTCTGCACAAACTTAAAGGAAACCTGTCATTAGGAGTCCCCATAGAGAATAGTGTGCACATTGCCAAAGAGTTTCTATCGTAAAATTGGCTTTAAAAAAAATAAAAAATTGGAATTCGATGCATGACAGAGCAGTTTCCCGATGGTTGGGGGGAGGGGAACCACTCCTCACTGGCCACTCCCATGGGACTATGGACACAGCCCCGCATACACAAAGTAAACTTTGATACAACTTACATTTTAATCGTAAAAGGCCAGTCTTACTATAATAATAATAATAATTCCTTTATTGATATAGCACAAACAGATTATGCAGTGCTGAGCTTACCAAATTGTTCCTTGGCACACTTTTCTCTATGGGGACTTGCGGGGGGCAGAAAAGGGGCTCCCGATGACTTGTTCCCTTTAAATGCATGAATCGGGTTTGACATACAAACGGCCCTCAAACAAATAAAAATGTTTTGAGAATAGAACAAACAACTAATAAAAATTATTTACAGCAATATTAGTTGTCTGAAATTGACAACAGAAGGTGATGGAAAAAGGTTCAGTCATTGCTGGCAACACTGGTGACAGCAGAGACACAATTAAAAAATAGGGGCGTTTTAGTTATTTTGTCCAATTCCTGTATATCACACATAAAGAAAATTGTATTGTGCCAATGTTCTTTGTGAGATAAACATTTACCAAAATTAGACACAATTGAAATTGTTATGTACAACAGAAAATGGATTAAAATTACCCAACACTTTAGGGTATGAAAGCTTTTCTGATTTTTAGATTTAGCTTTTATGGTTTCAGAAAAATATAGAAAGATTTTTTGCTATTCCTTTTAGCTTTCAGATTTCAGAATTAATTTCAGCTGTTAAAGTTGCTTCAAGTATGAAGAAGGGAGAATGGAAAACATGTTTGGACTTGTGTTTCAGGTGCATACAAACATAAAATGGCATTGTTATTAAGAAATGGCACACTGTGCAAGTAAATGGCCCCTTATTTATGTCTTCCAGAATAAGGTTTAGGATTGAAAAAAAATTTGGAAGCGCTCTATACATAATACTCATCATACTCATTCCATAGAGATTGTAAGTTTTTTGTGAAACAAAACATGGCATTAAAAATATACTTTTAAAGGGGATCTCTGAGACATTGAATTCAGTCAATCCACACAGAGACAAAATTTGACTATACTTTCCCTTAAAAAAACGAATTGGTGATTCTGCTGCTTTATTTCACCTTTTTATGTCCTCCCCATTGCCCTGAACAGGTGTGGGACTTGCATTTTAAAGCCCAGAACAAACAGAGCAAGAAAAACAGCATGTTGTATGCTTTCTAAAAATGCTATATACAGTATCTCCATCAGATAAGCAGGAGAATTGCATTGTGAGAAGCATCGTTTGACACTGAAAGAAGAGGGAAGTGACTGAAATGCAAATAAAAGAGCTCTGGTTGGGATGGAAAAGACACTGGTTGACCAACTGTCTCATTAGCATATGGATTAAATTGGGAACATCTTAGAAATGGTAAAATAGACAGAAATAATAAATAGTAACAATTAATTTTTCTACAACATGCTGGCAATAGGGTTGGACAGAACCTATCCCTAAAGTTTGGGTTTGTGTCAAACTGTGGCGGTTTAGGTCCCCGGGCCTAATACCATACTGCTTTAGAAGTGCAGGTTTGGGTTGAGGTCAGACTCAACACAACAGTGGCAACAACTGCACTCAGTGCTGGCACCGATGTTAACTGTTTAAAAGTGCCCCCCAACATGAAACTGGTGACTTTGCCAGCAGCATTTAAACAGTGAACACCTGCCATTGGTACCAGCATTGTTTGCATTGTTGGGGTACCGGTATAGCCCATGCCGGTTCACTCCGCGTCTTTGGCATGGAGTTAATGTAGAAGGGATAATAATCGCGATACCTGGTGGCTTGCAAGGAATTGTGATTATTTCAGATGTTGTACACCACAAAACTGCCATAGAAACCCTAATACACCTCCCCCATCGTGCACATCCCAAAAGAACTAAACAAATACAGAATCATGAAAAAACAACAAAAATATATTAAATATATCAAATACCAAAACCAGTGCAAAATGACAGTCCGTCCAAAAGAGGAAAGAGCAAAAGAGCACCTGTCAGGTCGATTTGGGATCCTAAAACCTTCTGGATCTGAATTCTTTAGGTGCCAAAAAATAAAAATAAACTTTTATCCTTACTTTAATTTGAGTCCCATGATTCAGATTTACATCAGAAGATCCCACACTTGTGCCTCTTCTGTCGATGCAGTGATTGAATTTGGGATAAATGCGCCGTCGTTTACTATGCTAGCTTCAAAAGCCGCAGAAGGGAGCGAGGGATGAGGGGAGTATGATTCAAAATACTCATGGCATGGGTAAGGACCTGTGGATAGTTTGGAGTCACCAATGGCTATGACAGCTTCCCTTTCAAACACTTAAAATAGTATGCTGAACAAAGGGGAGACTGGTGTCACAGTTATATTCCACAACAAGACCTGAGCCAAAACTGAGACCAAGTCTGCACTGTAAAGAATAAAAGTATCCAAAAAAGGGGAAAAAGTGGGAGAGGACAAGTCTCCTATAGACAGTGCATGTACATATATATAGTTTATAGTGAATGCCAGAAGCAATGCATAAATAAATAATTATATCAAATGTATTGAGTTTCATCAGAGGATAACATTCTGCATTTGATTAATATGTTTTGGATGTCCACTTGTGTTTTTCCATGTATGTAGAAGTAGAAACATTTGTTTTGCCCTTTATGGAGACCCAGTAGTTTAAGCTTCACCTCATCCCTTTAGCTCTTCTTTTTTGCTTATTTGATTTAATGAAGAGTGAAGTGGTACAAACACTTTACATACACATAGCAAAGCAAGACTAATAACCCAACAACACCAAAGGTAACCATTATACCACGCTTTTAAGATCCATTAGCTTCTAAGAGGTTTAACCAAACCTCTTATTATATGGCTCTGTTAGAAAACAGAAGTACCATTATATACAGTATTCTACACTCTGGGAAACTTCTTTTCGCTTCTGTTCTTGAATTCATTGCTACTCAATTAAGCTCTAATGATTGACTAATGTAAAAAAAAACAGTTTTTCATATTGTATTGGAAAATAACAGAGGCAACTGCTCAATCAAAATGTGATTGTAAACATAAAATATCTCCCTATGAGGTCCTTTAATGCATATGGGGTCATGGCAAGTTAATGGAATCTTCTCCTGCTATATTAAGCTTATTATTTTAGGAGGTGGACTGGTATAATACTAAGATTGCTAGTCTTACATATTCGCATGCTAGTCTTACTCTTGTCTGTAGGGGAAGTTCTGTGATTGATATAATCTTGTACATAGGGCTCCCTCTTATCTTAATGATATACTGTACACTGCATGATTATAGTAGATACAATCAGGCCATCCCCTACTTAAGGACACTCAACTAACAGACAACCCATAGTTACAGACAGACCCCTCTGACCTCTGGTGAAGCTTTCTGAATGCTTTACTATAGCCCCAGACTGTCTGTAATTAAGATTTATTGATAATCCTTGGTCCCATTACAGCAAAAAAATGTTTCCACTCCAATTGTCATTGGGGACAATTTTTTTTTTTTGTCTACAGTTTCGACTTACATACAAATTCAACTTAAGAACAAACCTGCGGACCCTATCTTGTACGTAACCCGGGAACTGCCTGTACTGTCCATTGTAGTATTTGTGTATTAGTGTTCAGGAACGCTTGTTTAATGTATTTCTTTAGTGCGTTACCTGACAATGTTTACGCCTTCACTATGACTGAACTTTCCTTTTAATTGCTTTGGTGACAATGTTCCCTCCAATCTCTGATTGTCCTCATTACTGTTGACAAGCTCATTCTTATAGGCTGGTGTTAGTATATCATTACTTTACATTATCATAGGCTTGTCTTGGGGATAATTGCTCTCCTGACATTCTAATTAGTTTTGGTGACCTACCATAGCAGGTATCTGCCAATGGTTTTGCAGCCCCGCTTCTGTCGTATGACTACTGCAATCAATCTAGAGCCATGTCCTCATTTCTTACTTTACAAGGTCAGTATCGGATCTGAGCACACAGTAGTTCTTCTTTCTTTGCATAAATCTTCCCATGAATATAATTCTTTATCAACCAATGATATGCACGGACATTGTTTACCTTCAAGCACGCTATTTTTACACTTCTTAGAGAATTCTTACAGCTAATAAAATAATATTTCTGACGACAGCAGGTTCCAGACGCGTGTAGTAGTGGCATGGAGGGTAAGTTTGACCTTTCCTTACAGGGTCAGTTTACATCCAGGGACAATAAACAGAGAATCTGCCGACTGCTGAATGCTCAGACATGCCCGTTGAACTCATTTGTAATTTCAGGATTGTAGAGGTTTAATACTCACTAGATGTGATTACATCTGAAGGAAGGGGATTAAATTGGTTTATTGGGTGCGTGCAACTGTTTTTCTGCTTCTTATTCACCTTTTCAAGGACATAACCAAGAACAAATACAGTCTAAAACATTGAAAGTAAAGAGAAATCTTTCCCAATCTGGTGTAAAGAGAGATATCTGTTTCTTGGAGGCAACCTATATGGTCTCTTATGTGGATGCTAGCCAAGGTCCCAATTCAAATCACGTAATGCCCTTGTGCTCTACTGTCCCATTAAACATTATTATAGAGGGAACAGTTTGCTTTTTTAAAATATTAATGTATACAATTATTATTATTCTGCCTCCCTAACTCCTCCTTTTTACAGTCATGATGCTAAAAAGAATTTAAAGGAACTTGCTGCTATATATTTGTGGGGTTACAGCATGCAGGTCTTACCTTCAAAAGTGAATAAACCACAGGACAGAGGATGCATGTTCCGCAGGTTTAGCAGTGAATCAGACCCCCCATGATCAGTGTCTTAACCTCTGGACAGTAAGCTTTACCTACTCATTGTGGTTGATCCTTTCATGGCCAATGTTCACCTAACAACAAAATTTATTCTGCTACATGGCAACACCTTACTTCCAGGGCTTACCTCATTCCCAGGTCTTTATACTATAGAACATGATGGGCCACATTTACTTACTTGTCCTGTCGCGATCCCCAAAAAGTGCATTGTCCAACCAGAATGCACGCTGCCACGATTCACGCAGATTGTGCGCCCGATATCCTGCAAGTGTCGTTTCCCCGCTCAGGTCCGCCGGAGCTCACCTTCTTCTTCCTGGTGCATGTAAGTGCATTGTCTTGCAACACAAATTGAATCTTAAATCCCGCACTCAGTCCAAATCAATTGGATCGTCCGATGGCACGCCCCCCCCCCATTTCTGTCATATGAAAGCCAGCGCAGCTGCTCCACAATCTGATCGCGTGCAACACAATCCCAAGTTACACACCTGTCACAGCGGCACAAATCCTGAAAACTTCAAAAATCCTATGAAAGTGCCCTTTGTAAATAAGCCCTGATGTCTGTTCACTATGGCACAGTAAGTCAATAGGAGTTATTTATCATTAGGCAGGTTCTATTTTTGGAGCTCCGCTGCCATTCAGATTATTTAAACGGCTTTGGCCCTTTAATAAATGTTCTTAGTGTCTACTTTCCAAAAGTTCCAAATAAAGTCTCAAAATACATAAAAAAGTCCCAGCACATACACTGGGGATTGGAGTAACTATGGTACTATTTATGGGACTTTTAGCAAAAGACCCAAGTCATGAATCTAGCTTTCTAAGGTGCTGCACGACATTGTGCAAGGAGTTGTTCTATGTTTACACGAAATTAATGAAGAGGTGGAAATAGTCATGTGAGACTTTAGTAGTAAAAACTTCAATGCAACTTTTTTGAGACTTTTTATACCAAAAAAGCCCAGAAAAACCAATGATCAATAACCCCTAATAGCTCCATCTAATATTCAAAAGCTCAAAAGTGAAACGCTATATAGGATAATAGTTGTTTTGTGTGAATGATGTCAGCACCTTTTTAAATAGAACCTGTTGGAGCAGAACATATTAGCTATTTGAATGTATCTTATCATCAAAGTAACATATGATTTGCATATATTTTATCAGTCCTTGTACAGGATCATTGAAGCGATGTGGATAGAAACCTTAATTTGTCAAGGAAAATGATGAGTAGAATTATGCTAATGCCGTAGGATAAAGCAATGGGGTTCCATATTGATGGGCTTCATTGACAATCTGTTAGGAGTTTTCATAGACAGTTACATTCTACAAATTAATATTTTGCCCATAAATATCATTAAAAAATGTTCTTATGAGTTCACTGTTAGTTCTTGAAAGACCAGGAAATCTTTAGATGACACTAGGTTTTTATACAATATTTTTTTATGTCCTATAATTGAATTTTTAACTCTTTGGCTTATTTCAACATATTCAATCATTATTTAATATTGTGATCTATATGCACAGTGGTCCCTATATTATTAACCCCTTAAGGACGCAGCCATTTTACAGCTTAAGGCTCAGAACCATTTTTTGGATTCTGACTTGTGTCACTTTATATGGTTATAACTTTTGAACACTGTTACTTATCAAAGCGATTCTGAGATTGTTTTTTCCCCACATGTTGTACTTCATTGTAGTGGTAAATGTTGGCTGATAAGTTTTGCGTTTATTTTCCAAAAAAAGAAAAAATGATGAATTTTTTGAAAAATCTCACTTTTTTGAAATTCAAAATCATTACATTTTCAGGTAGATAGATTTACCACTTAAATAAGTTGCTGCATAACATTTCCCATGTGTCTACTTTACATTTTCATAATTTTTGAAATGTCTGGATAATATATTTTGATGTCGCTCGGCTTACAAATCGAATAGCGATTTTCCGTATTTTCAGAATTTACAGTTTAAATACAGTTTTGAATGAAATGTTACATATTTAGTATCAAAACCCCCGTATATAATCAACCCATTTTCAAATCTGCACCCCTCAAACTATCAGAAACAGCTTTTAGGAAGATTGTTAACCCCTTGAGATCTTCATAGTAATTGAATCAAAATGGAGGTGAAATTTAGATTGGTCAAATTGTTCCGGTTATATGCTCATTTAGCCCTAAAATTTACACATTTCCAAAAGATAAAAATAGAAAACCCACCATACAATTTGTTCTGCAATTTCTCCCGAGTGCAGAGACCCCCCACATGTGAACGTTACTTGTTTTATGGGTACACAGCGAGGCACAGAATGGAAGGAGGGACCTGCAGCTGCCAGGATTTTAGTTTCCTCTTTGGTCCCTTTTGTAGGCTATAAATTTTCGCTTTTTCGTTATTAGGGCCATGTGCTGGCATTTTTTTTTGCGGGATGAGATGCTTTTTCCAGTGTTGCCATTTTGGGGTTGGTATCACCTATTGTTGAAAATTTAGGAACTCGTTTTTGAGGGTATGAGTAGAAAAGCATCAATTCTGTACTGGATTTTTGACTTATTTTTTTTTCGTGTTCACCGTTTAGCCTAATAATCATGTTAGCTTTATTCTATGGGACGATACGATTACGGGGATACCAGACTTGAATATATTTTCTTACATTTTACTAAATTTGTCAAATAAAACCGTAATGTGGGAAAAAATCTATCATTTTTGCATTGTCGTCTTCCAAGTGGCATAACATTTTTACTTTTTTGACTTGGGAGCTGGTTGATGGCTTGTTTTTTGCGGAACATGCTGTACTTTGCAGCAGTATCATGTGGAGTACATATGTTTTTTTGATCACTTTTGATGGCATTTTATGTAAGATTGAATAGGTAAAAATGTAAATTTTTGGTGGGTTTTCAATAGTTTTAACGGCGTTCATCGTACGGGTTCAACAATGATTTACTTGTATTCTACGGGTTGTTACGGACGCGGTGATACTATATATGTGGGGTTTTTGTTACGATTTAGACTTTTTTGGGGTTATATGTCTCTTTATATGTTATGGGGCTTATGGGCATATTTATTGATTTATTACTTTATTTTTTATTGAATAACATTTTTTTTTACTTTTTCACTTTTCAATCATGTATTGCAGGGTATTATCAGTGTTAGCCTATGCACTTGCATAGGCTGGCACTATGCCAGTAAGATGACGTCACAGACGCCATCTTACTGGCAGTGCCTGCAGGCAGTGCTGGGGACCAGATCGGACCCCAGCACTTCCATAGCAGCGATCGGTGCCCCCCGAAAACGGTTCGGGGGGGCCGATTGTGGGGGAAAGACCCCCCAGAAACATGTTAGATGCCGCGGTCGTGCTGACCGCTGCATTTAACGGGTTACACACCCGCGATCGGAGCCCACTCCGACCGCGGGTGTTACACTGGGGTGCCGGCTATTAGTTACAGCCGGCACCCCGTGTTTCCCGATGCCGGTTCGGCTCTGATCCAGAGCCGAGCCGGCATAAGCGCCGTGGCGGATATATCCGCCACTGAGCGCTAAGTCACTGCACCGGATATATCCGCCACGGAGCGTGAAGGGGTTAAAGCCCCTACACTCGTTTTCTGTTTGACTTTGCATGTTCTTTTCAATGCAAACTGCTTCCACATGTATTTATAATGTGTCCTTGAAACATTTGTGTCTAGGCTGCACAATACCCAACACAACGCAAAATTCTGCACTGAAAGGTGTGTTCTGATGCACAGTTGGACCATGGGAAACATTTATGCAGTGTCTGGCAGAAGTGTGTTGCATGCCCTATGTTAAAGGTGCATAAAAAAAAGTTGTTTCAGCCTGTTGGAGCAGTGTGGGGGGCCCCAGATTCATGAAGAACGTAAGCCACAATTCATAGATCTGGCGCACCCTGCACACTTCGTAGGCAAATTGCAACTAGTGCAGACAGCACTGTTTTGTTTATACCATATATATCTTTCCCAGGAACCCCCCTAATTTTCGTAAGTTCTAGGCTTGTAAAGATTTGCTATTGTGTGCTAGTGTCATGAATGTGAATCCTACTTATGGTCAGATCCAGGCTGTTCAGCAGTAAATTGAGATGACTGTTAAACTTTTTCACTTTTTAAAAATGGCTTTTTAACTTTTATTTGCCTTAACATGGCCCCTAATCTGCAGTGGACATTGCAGTGCTTGTTGATAACATGTTGATGTCTTGCTAGTGTTAGGAAAATGACTTGCTTTGCCATTTACGGTGCACATATCCTTACCCCATATAGATGAAGTTTGGTAGACTTATAGAATATAAAAATTAATCAGGTATCTACTTTCAGTCAAGGCTAATTAATACATTGGTGGATGAGAAGTTGAATATAAAACGTATCTAGTCCTGAAATCAGTATTTCAATGGGTGTACATGAAATATTTCCAGGTACTTTGTAAGTTTTTAGCAATTATGCCATTTACAGCCTTTATAAGTTAATTTTAGTTCTTCCATAGCTGATAGGTGAAGATCTGCTCACTGCCCCCCCCCCCCCTATATAACTCTAATTTAGTGAGCGTTTGGACCGAATGTAGCAGAGATTTCTGCTACAAGGGGGGGGGGGTACATGAAGGGGGAACATGAGAGAAACCATAAGTGGTGAAAGGCACAAGTTTGTCCAAACACAAAAAAGGAAGTACTTTGGAGCAGCAGTTTCCAAAAAAAAATAAATAATGACAAAGCTGCTCCAAATAATGTGTCTTTTTAATCCAAGTATTCAAACAGCAACATTTCACTTTCAATAGTGGAATTTTTGAATGCCGCTTGAAAATTTTTTGTCCATTCACATACATTACAAAGTTTCCTATATACACTTGCTGAATATATGTCATGTTTTCTCATATTCACTGTCATTTGTTGAAGGGTTAGTCACCACATAAAATACTTAAAGGTTAAGGTACATATAAATCCAATGTAATGATTTCTAGAGATTTTTTTAATTATTACTTATTGTAATTATTACTTTCCTTTTTTGGGTGTGATTATAAGAAGATCATTACCTGCTAAGAAGAGGAGCAGATTTACTTAATGATTACATAAAGACTCTTAGAATCAAATTGTATAATTCTGTATAAACATGGGGTTCATCTAAATAGGGTGGTGTCAGTTAAATAAAGTATGAGGCTTAGAGACTGTACTTGAAAAGAACCTGCATAAAAGATAAACATTGTATAAAAAATATACAAAAGCCTAGTTGTTACAGTAAAGCCGGTGGCATTTGGCATGTAACTGTTTTTCTGGTATATGCAACATCTTTCTACTTTTCGTGCTAATTTTGACACAACCTCAATCCAATACTTAGTACATAAATTGTGCTCCATCTCATTTCTTGGCACAGTATTTTATTTCTCTGCTGACAATCACCAGTCGCTAAGCTGAATAGAACATTAGCCTACATCCCGAAAATAGTACTGAGAAAAATGCAATTCTCGCTTCTAAAGCAGACGGAGAAATCACATCACCATATATCTTAAGCATAGAAAGCCTTTGATATCCTCTTACATTAAAAAAATGCCTGACAACTGATGTCTAAAACCTGTGGTGTCACTTTAATGTGTCATTTGATTAAACAGAGAGGGGTTTTTGGCAGGTTCTTGGAAAGTTGAAAATCCTGCTGTCTGTACAATTTTCATCAGCTTCCAGATGCTATAACGCTTTTACCTTTTTATGCAGGTCCTGCTATTTGCCATTGCTAGAGATTTTGACTGCATCCCAGGATTTCAAGAGAAAATTTATTACATTGAGCAGCAAGGAGAATTTTTGAAGGACCAGCTTCTTCTGAATGGTAAGAACCTGACATTTCAGTGGTACTATATGGATATAATATAGGGTGTGAAAATTTCATTGAGGACAGATAAAATTTGTGAATCAAAGAAAGAGAGAGAGGTCTCTTAATAAGGAAGATGTTCTTTTGACATGATGATGACAATGTTGACATATCACATTAAAAAAAGACCCAATTCAAGTGTGATTATAATAATAAAAGAATATGTTTTCACACACAGCTGGCACCTCCAGCCTTCGGATGTATTATATGGGGGATTTTCTAGTTCTCCCTTACAGCGCCCTTACAGGGGCAGCTGTGCATTACAATGTGCACACTGAAGGTAAACTAGTTCATCTTTAAGATATGATTTGCTCATGGATGACTTATAGATGGTATATATATGGTTATAGACTTGGTATATGGAAATACTAAATGTGGATCTTCCACTGCTATCTCTTACAGGATTTTTAGAAACTTTTCTTTAAACTGGACTAACCCTTCAGATGGAACATGTCAGATGCAGTAGACAAATGATTCCCCCTCTTTGAATTAGGCCAAATGATATTGTGTCATGTATATAGGTTTCTTAGATCATTTATTTGTAGATGGATCAGGTAATCTGCATGGTGGTTCTGACTTATTGCAGAAAGGTGATGAAAACACAAATCAGTGTGGATAAATTAGACGATTTTATCAGGAATAAAACTGTAATCTTCAGATCCATAAGAACAGATATCCATCAGATGATGAGCCAGGACAATTGTTCCTGAATATCTGTACCTCATCTGTATGGAGAACAATACCCTTACTGAAGTATTTCGATGTATTTGTACTATCCTGTAGTAGGATATATTATCAACCCTAAGAAGATATCACTTTATTGATAAGACATGTTGTCTTCTATATCCATAGAGTCTTGTTCTGAGATCTTCCTTTTCTGGGAATAGAACTCTGAGATGATATATTGTGTCATATAATTGTGATTTATTTCTCTTGATCGTAAGTTGGATATAATTGTAAAACTATTTTATAGAACTTTGTGATTTTAGTTTTAATGTTAAACCTCTTAAGTCTTATTTTGGACGAATGCATGCTACACAATGCCTAGTGAAACGGTGGGTACCTACCATATTGAGTTACAATACTTCTGCTCTATAAAACTGCGTATCAATGTTCAAGTGTTTGGTAAGGCCAATGACCTTTGTTGCCCTAAATATACTGGAATATATTCACAACTAACCCACATTCGTATGAATTATTCCTAACTTGGTGATTTTCAAATGGTTTCTTCTATGATGCCGTCTCTACAGTGTATAGCTTACATTGTTACTTGTTATCCTCGATGACACGAGTTCTAGAAGACGGTCAGTGCGATTAGTTAACTAAGATTGCCTCGGACCAGTCAGCAGTCTTTTCAGTTGTTACTAAACTACAAGACCACTATAATGTATGGTTCCACAATAGACATGTTTGCTTGAGAAATGTTACATAAAGAATCCATTACATACACTTGTGTTATGATAAGCATTGTCATCTAGAGAAGCCTTGATAAAATTGGCATATTTACATAAAATATCATAGGAATTAAAATATTGATACACATAACCTATTATATAATCTACACTGAATCACCCTTAAAACCCCTATCCTAAGGATAGGTGATTAAGAGTATTTGCCTGGGAAATCCTTTAACATGTAAGGGACTGGCATGTCTGAAATTTTGTTTTCTTTGTTTTATTTATTCATTTAATTTTAATTTTACAATTGTATTTCATGACTTAGTTGAAGACTTATCTTAATTACCACTATAATATGTCTGATATTCTGAAAATGTAACCAAAGTGTTTATCATAAATTTCTTGCTAAGAAAATCAAGAAAAAGATAAGCATGTGTGCAACATAAGGGATGTACTTTCAGGATTTTTTTTCTCAAGGAACAACAATTTCAAATTGTCCAGAAAATTGAAAAAATTTCCTATAAAACACGTTATGAAACAATTATAAAACAAGTGGAAAATAAGATAAAGTGATAATTAAGCTTATGTCCATTTTGTTTTTGGCAAGTAGCTTAAAGTAATGTAGAGAATGTTTTTTTTAATTTGTTTCTGTACAAATTTACATCTAGTGGATTACAGAATAAAGGCAATAAGCCAGTCTCTGACAAAATAACATTTTTATAGCAAACATGAAAAAACCCTACAAAAAACCAAAGCAAAAACTTAAGATGAGTCTATACGGCTTTATTTTTTTATCTAAATGCAATAGAAATGTGGTTTATAATGTATTGTTAGCTGAGGACACCGCTATAATCTACAGAAATAAAAATCCAATCAGCAGGCTTTGTGATATAACCCATGCTTTACAATATAATATAAAAATGACTGCCACTTACCCCAGAGGAACAGAATTTAAATCAATGGGCTATCTGCTGAATAAATGGACAGATAAAAATGAATCTCTTCACAGTTTGGATTCACCCAGAATGACAGAACCATTGTGGAAATCGATTGTTGTTGTCCTATGGCGATAACATCTTATTGATGGAGAGTCTCAATAGTGACCAAACCTATTGAGAGGAAGCAGATCTCCTTCCCATTAAAAAACATCTATGGCCACAGAGGAGGCTACAACTGGCCATACATTTGCCTGCAGGGAAAAAGGGATGGCGTAGGTCCATTACACTGGCTGTTTGCCTGTGAGTGAGTATGGCTGATACATTACAAAGATTCTCCATTTAAAAGGCATATAGAAAGAGTTAGTAAAGATTCCTTCCAACTACTAAACACATGGCACTATCATGGTATAATTTCAATAACCTTGTGTTCCTGCACCATATACAATGTGGTAACGAGAAAGAGATTTAAAAAAAAAAATAGGTGTCACCTCAATCTTTTTCTGCAGCTTGCATATTCAACTATTTCTTTAGCTGCCCGTATGTCCAGTTCTGTAGCTCCACCCCCTTCCAGCCTCTGAAAGTGACTCATCTCATCTTCTCACCTCATTTTCATATGGAGAAGATTGTTTTTATAGGTATTTGGATTTCGCATACGAGTATTCTGCAAAGGAATTCTACAAAGGATAGCTCATATCCTACCTGAGGATTTTGGTAGTTGAGTTGGGTTAAAGCTAATGATAGCGTTCCATTTAAGCATGTGGGCTTTATTAGTTTGAGTGTGTTCTGGCCATTATGATTCTGTCCAATCCGTGAAGAGACACACACCCAACTGAGAAAAAAACACTTTATCAGCTATAACTATATATCTAAACCATAATGATAAAGAAACAACACAACAAGCATAAACCTGAATTGTTATTTATTGGGGGAAATCAAGTATTTCATAAGAAGCTGACATTGCGTAGGCATGGATTTTGCAGAACAACTGCCTGTTATATATGTGATCTTGCTCCATTGGCCATTAAACCTTGGGTTTTCTTCATGTAGCTCCTAGACTGCAGTCCTTTTTGTGTTTCATGCTGTTTTTATTAAATAATGTGTGTTTATAGATTTAAGATTTACTAAAACATTCCAGTAGAACCAGAAGGCTACAAGCTGAAGATGAATGTATTTTCCGTGTTACAGTTAGAAAACAGAGTAGGACACTAATGATATTATTAGTATGTCACGGGAAACATCTGCTTTGATATCACTGCTAATAAGAACATTCACAGTATAACAACCTCATTCTTAGAATTAGTTCACTGAGCTTCACATGATAAATGCCTAACATCTGTGCTCCTAATGTATATATTTAGATGTGCTTCTTCAAATCACAATACATTGTTCTCCTGTCAGGCTGCTACTACATACATATTGCAGGGATTTAATCAATGGCCCAGATATATCATTGCGTCTACGCCAGTTTTTTGTCTATCTTTACACAAAAAAAAATGGCACACATTTATTAAAGTGTTTGTGACAGTTTTCTGTCTGACTTTGCACTGAAATAAACATGCAAATTGCTTGCATTTATTTATACAGCGCCAGTTGTATTTATAAAGTGTCCGCACCACTTTTGTACACATAAAGGGGCATTCTAGTGCAAAGTCGGACTGTGCACCACATTTATGACTGCAACTTGACAGAATTGCATTGCACTCTCTTTGTTAAAGGTGCATCATAAAAATGTTGGTGCACACTTTTGCACACATTTGCCATTTTTGATGAATCTGGTGCACTCTGCACACTCCACAGGCAAACTGCACATAGTACAGACTGCACTAGTTTTGATATGTGGTCTAATGTCTTTGGACATTTATTTATGAAGTGTTTGCGACACTATGGGGGGATTTACTAATTCTGGCGCAAGTACGACTGTCAGCATCGGAGATCAGTCTCTAGAAAGCACAGCCCGATGTTTTAAAGTGGTGCACAGTAATAATCAGTCGTCCACCATAAAAATGCCGATATCAATGAGATGTGCGCCAAAATAATACATGGACTGCGCCTTTATTTTTCTCTCTATTGTGCGTCAAAATTTTCGCCTAAAAATTCTGACAAAATACACATAAACGTGACGGATAATGTGGAAAAGTTAGGCCATAACCACTTGCGGCAAAAAAACTATTTTCCTTGTAGCCCTGCCCTTTTTTCCGAAGACTACTCCAGGCCACACCTCCTTAGTCAGACTTGTCGGAAAAGTGCCAAAAAAAGTCTAAAAACCTTGATAAATGTGGCACATGTGTCTCACATGACTCCAGAAGTCTGGCAAAAGTGGATTAATCATTACCCCATCATGCTACTCTACATAAGTAGCTTCTGAAATATTAAGTAAATGGGAGTGTGATGTTCCACACACCCTAGAACAGTGGTGGCGAACCTATGGCACTGGTGGCAGAGGTGGCAGTCCCAGACAGCCCAGGACTTGCTGTGCACAGAGCTATTTTAACATGGCAGCGCTATCTGGGACTACTGGAGGGGTAGGAAGGTGTGGACATATCTGGATTATCATTGTAGCTCCTGCTCCGGCCCTGAGAATACTTCCTGTTTATGGGACTCTGGAGGGAAGCTACAATGATCATCCAAATTTCTTCTATTTTCTGCTTTATTGGTGTCCTCAGAAGGATGATATGAATGTGAGCTGTGACAAAGCAGGGAGTATAAATCACAACTGAAATTTCTGTGTTGGCACTTGCCGATTAAATAAGTGGCGTCTTGTTGTTTATGGGAACTCGGTCTAGTAAAGGTTCACCATCACTGCCCTAGAAGTACCTGAAAATTGTGGTTTCCCACAGACACCCCCTAATCGCTCAGGTTCAGATGGCACAGGAAGTAAGAGTGAGTGGTCCACACAACATACAGCATGGCACAAGACTCTAAAGAAACCCTAAAGGTTGAGGAACAATAACAAGATTTTTTCTAATCAGAATCCAATCCCAGTAACATATAAATAGACCCACAAGAAAGAAGTTTGGATTCATGGATCGAGATAAAACTGGAGACAAGGCGAAATTTAGATATTTATTTGCCTTAAGGCCACACTAGATAAATTCTATACACCAGAGAAATATTTGTACTGTGGACAGAGAAGCAAACTACTGGCTGTGTACACAAATTTTACTCTAAGACAGACTGAGACCCCGGTTGGCATTTATTCCGCTACCCAGATTCTGGAAATATAGACAATACAGTTAGGATGCACCATAACTTCATAACTTTCTTCTGTTCTACTTGAAAAAAATGGTGTCTCCGCTGAGTCTATCCAAAGTGTGAAAATCCCACTTCTCAAAGCCTTTGAGGCCATAGTCCCTCTAGGGATAGATGTCCTCAGCTAACTTTAGAGTAAAGTCATATTTCCTGCGCCGTAATATTCTCCACGGGCATACCTAGGGCTGGATTAAAAATATCACTCGATATGATTAGTCACTAAATATGTAAAGAGGGGAGGTTAAAGACCACATATCTGACAGGTTGGTGTCAAGACTCGCCAATTTCTCAAGAAGTGGCATGAATGGGATTAGACTGCCAAGTCTGATTTTGGTTGCGCTGTTGAACCAGCTTGGTTTGGACAGGTTGATTTGGTTAATTTTTAGTTCCAGGTGGACAACTTCATGATGCAATGGAATGGATCATTTTTACTAATTGTATCTTCACCTGTATCCATTAAGCTGATAAGAAGGGGAACCATATAATGCTTGTCTATGTGACCATAGATCATTGGTGTTGGGTATTTGATTGTTAAATCCACTGAAATTTTTTATTGACTAAAAACTTCAAATGATACCAATGCAGTCATTATATACCCATAAGTGTTGGCCTCTGCATTATTCATATAGATTGTTACTATGAAATCTCATAAAAAGGCATATGTAGCATGGTGGCAGACCACCCAAAAGAAAGCGATAGGAGATAAATAGAATGAGAGTGGAGGTGGAAACAAAAGACAGGTCCTTCTTTCTTGGTTGTCAAGATCCAGTCCGTTTTCGATCAAACATGCATTGGAGAAAGCAGATCTCTTTGACATGCCTTTAACTTCTATGCATGTCTTTTAATAAATTTGCTGCATCCTGGAAATCCTTACAATGACAATAAAAATCTATAGTATTCTCCTGCATTGTAAAATGTAGCTTTGAGTTATAATTTGTTCCAATTCCTAGGACTCGCTATAGTAAATGTGCCCCTATACAAATGGCCCTACCCCTTACCCACTTTTCTTTTCGCTTGATATTCACATTAATAACATTTTAGATAAAATGTGATATGAGCAAAAATGTTCTTCTGTTTTACACCACAAAACTGTCACAAGTAGCTAATCTAATTTCCATCAATATTTTACAAAAGATATAGGTCGGGGGTGTATCTTCTGGATCCCAAAGCATAATCTCTTACATTCCCCCAGTCTACCATGATCACGTCCTTATGTAGTTAAGAGACCATACCTGATGCTCCATTAACATTTTTTATAACTAATTCGCTGCAATCCAATCACTCCAATCAGTTGTCATTTTAATGAGATATTAGACATACTGGGGGTCATTTACTAAGGGCCCGATTCGCGTTTTCCTGACGTGTTACCCGAATATTTCCGATTTGCGCCGATTTTCCCTGAATTGCCCCGGGATTTTGGCGCTCATGATCGGTTTGTGGCGCATCGGCGCTGGCATGCACGCGACGGAAATGGGGGGGCGTGGCCGTCGGAAAAACCGACGTATTCGGAAAAACCGCCGTATTTTGAAAAAAAAATTGGTCGCACGGGCCTTACTCACATGCACCACGATGAAGACGATGAACTCCGGGGCACCTCGATGGACTTCATCGCAGCAGCGACACCTGGTGGACATCAGGCGCAGGACCTTCATGAATCGCCGGAAGACCCGAACGCTCGTCGGAGAAGCCGCCGCTGGAATGCAAATGGACCGGGTAAGTAAATGTGCCCCACTGTATACAGTCTAGAGCAGGGGTGCACAACCTTTATTGGTCCAAGGTGGGCATTTTTATACTGCTCAACTTTTTTATACTGCTCAACTTACCAGTAACCAGCACCAAGGTGAACCAATAGCCATAGTACAGCAAAAAATGAGACCCAGAAACCAAATATTGCATTTGCACAAACCAGACAATAATAATGACAATGGAAATAGTCCGAAGCAGATATAATAATAATGAAGACCTCCTAGATCATATAGTACTGTAGACCGCGTCACAAATTTATAATAATGGAGATCCCCAGAACAGGCTATAACATTGGAGACCCCACAGCAAGCCATGCTACTGAGAAGACTATAACACTGGAGACTCATAGACCAGATGTATAATATTGAGATCCATTGAGGAGACTATGGGGGTCATTTGCGTGTTTTCCCGACGTGTTACCTGAATAATTCCGATTAGCGCCGATTTTTCCTGAATTGTCCCGGGATTTTGGTGCACGCAATCGGATTGTGGCGCATCAGTGCCGGCATGCACGCTATGGAAATCGGGGGGCATGGCCGTAAAAAAACCCGACGGATTCGGAAAAACCGCTGCATTTTTAAAAAAGTGTCGCTCGACGCACGCTTACCTGCACCCAGGGTAGGACGGTGAACTCCGATGCAATCCGATGGTCTTCAGCGCAGCAGCGACACCTAGTGGACATTGGAGGAACTGCCTTAGTGAATCCCGGCCGGACCCGAATACACCGCAGAGAACGTGCCGCTGGATGGCGAATGGACCGGGTAAGTAAATCTGCCCCTATAAGTCAGGAGACCCCAAAGAAGGCTATAATACTGGAGATCCAGAGAAGGGACTATAATCCAGGAGATCCCAGAGCAGAGGTATAATATTAGACACCCATAGAGCTTACTATAGTACAGGAGACCTTCAGTGCAAACGCAAATGCAGGAGACCCCAAGAGAAGACTATAATACAGGAGACCCCGAGAGCAGATGTAATACAGAAGACCCCCCCAGAGATGACTAAACAGGAGACTCCCCAGAGCTGAGAGAAGTGCACTTTGATGAGTAAGAGTCACAACTCCACTGGCAAAGGAAAAGGTAAAGTGAGCCAATTTCATTCTTGGATTTTGTCCGGCAGTTCTTTCATCAATCATAAATATGGAAACATTTGAAAGTCATAGGCGGACCCCCAGTAATGTCTCGCCATTCTGTGACAGTTTTTCATTTAACTACCTTATAGTGTAATGGCAGTGCTTGTGTACCACATGCAGTGAGGAACTTCTGAAACATTAATCTTGTTTATTCTTAACATGATTTTGTGGCTTTTCGGGGGATTTTTAATTGACTATAAATCAAATAGCACACGTGAAAAATGAAGGCAATTAACAGAAAAGCATTTCGCCATACATCCTGCATACCAGATTGAAAAGTACCCGAGTAGTGATGTAAATGTCAGAATGAAGGGTGCGTTGACCCTCACTGAAAGGCTTTAATTCAGAGTCTAATTAATGACTGACCCTTTGTTCTGCTTCTTGATGGATGATAGGTTACATCAGAATACAGAATATCTTCAGTGCTCTTGTATATTCTATGCAGCATTTTTGCATTCAACACCATTATAATTTAATGTAGATTGTTTTAAGTGCACCTTCACCCATCTGCAACGCTTCACACTGGTTGTATCTAGGCCACATGGGGTTAAAGGGATGATCTATTGGTCTTCTACTAACTCTCCAAATGAAAGCTGATTTATTTAAAGGCCAGCAACATAAATATGCATTTAGTAACTGTCTGAAAGCTGGGATATTAATATTTTTTTTTCAATAAAACAAATCACAAACATTCTTAAAGATTATCATTTCCATTGGTAAAAAGAAAAATAATTATTTTAAAGGATCAATCATGCTTTGATTAAAATGTGTATGTGTTACAGCTCATGTTCACACTGTGTGGTGATCCTCATACACTACTGTTATGAGATCATGAAGAGAGGTCAAGCACAAGAAATTATTACTGTATATACTTGAGTATAAGCCGAGTTTTTAAGCACAAAAAATGTGCTGAAAAACCCTAACTTATACACCTGCACCCCCACCCGGCAGGTCCTCTGCTAGTCATTGGTCCCTGTGTCCGTGCGGTGCAGCCGCTCGAGCTGTGATGTCAGCCGCTCGCTGACATCTAGTGTGTGTGCCGCCATCGCCACACTATGACGGCGCAGAGACAGGGAGCCGGAGCCAGAACATCAATGGTTTGAAGAGGTTCTGCCAAGGGGGGCATCGGAAGGGGAGTGCACTTATTTTTTTTTCTTATAGGCTGGGCATTCCTCTGGGAGGGGCTGTAGGCTATATACTAGGGACAGGGGGCTTCAGGCTGTATACTGGGGACAGGGGCCTGCAAGCTGTATACTGGGGGCAGGGGCCTGCAGGCTGTATACTGGGGGCAGGGGCTGCAGGCTGTATACTGGGGGGCAGGGGGCAGCAGGCTGAATATTGGGGGGGGGGAGCGGATGTAGGCTATACACTGGGGGGCATGGGCTGTAGATTTTATATTCGGGGCATGGGCTGCAGGCTATATACCAAGGGGCTTCTGGCTATATACTGGAGGCAGGCTCAGACCAATACATTTACCACCTTAGGCTTATACTCGAGTCAATAGTTTTTTCCCAGTTTTTTGCGTTAAAATTAGTTACCTTGGCTTATACTCGTGTCGGCTTATACTCGAGTATATATAGGGTACTTACAACAATGTCTCTGCTATCAATCTAATAGGGACTGTCTCTTCCAAAAACAAATCTCTTCTTCAGCTATTAAAAAAGGTTGTCACTATGGGTTGAAGGGGCAAAAATACACAATATGCAACTGATCAAAAATGTGGATCAAAAAGACCCATATGAAATGAACCATTATCAGTTGTTATCCAGATATGGGTCTGTTTTCAATACTATTCATCAAAATGCCCCCTATCTTTAGCAGGTAACACAATTATTTGTACTAATTGTCCCCACAAGTAGTTTCATCCAGTAGTCACACACCATCTATTTCCTTTTTTGGCAGATTGCGGTCATATTTCCTTCAGGATCTGACCGAACACAGGGATTGCTTTTAGATTACTGGCGGTCCCCTACTTAAGAACACCCAACTTACAGACGACCCCTAGTTACAAACAGACCTCTGGTAATTGGTAATTTATTGTACTTTAGCCCTAGATTACAATAAAAAGCTATAACAGTTATTAAAATGTGTCTGCAATGAAGCTTTATTGCTAATCCTGGTTCTTATGACAATCCAACATTTTTAAAATCCAATTGTCACAGAGACCAAAAAAAATTTGTCTGGACTTACAATTATAAAATATACAGTTCCAACTTACATACAAATTCAACTTAAGAACAAAGCTACAGAACCTATGTAACCTGGGGACTGCCTGTATAATTATGTCAATACATTCACTTACATCTCTGTTGGAGAGTTTTAAAGTTATAATGATACCACAACTAGTTTTTTTTACAAAAAATCTTTTAAAAATGTTACTTTTGACCCCTAGTAATGACACATGGGTGTTACATACCGAATTTTAGAATTTCTATGGAAATAATCCAGTACTTGGAAAAAATCTGTGCCATTTGTAAACAGTTGTTCCTCTCAGGTTACCTCTGTCTAAATTGGATGCAATTCAGAAGTCAATTTAAGGCTTCCATAACTTCTGGAGGGCTGCCAGACACATTACAGTTAAACATGCTACTGACTCCAATGTGTCACATTTGTGGTTGGCTGAAGTGCGCCAGCTGTTTTTTTAATTGGCTAAATCAACGGGCAACTGTTCAGTAGCAGCTAATAAGCCAGTTTACTTTGTGCTGGGAACTTTGTGCCACCTACAAGATGTGCTAAACATCTTTGGAAGAAATATAATGCAACTTCATAATGCAAGTTATATTCCATATAGTGAAGCCCATACATTAGTGCCTACAAGATACCTAAACTCTACACAACCACACAGATCCTGCTGACCTGAATAAAAGCCGTAATGTAACTATTGACAAATCAAGCCCATACTAGAGGAAGGGGCAACTGTGATTTTAACTATTTCAAAGAAAGCCCGACTTATAATCAATAAATCTGCTTTATTTCAGTAAAATGGTATGGTCACTTTTCAATAAATCTCTTCCATTAGACATGTCTCTGTGTGTATATGGCTGCCTCTTATGGAATAAAATACAGCAATAACAGCTATGTGCTGCACACCTCTCTCATGGAGCTACAAATAGTCATGGGTTGATCCAGTAAACCCAAATTGTAAAACATAGAAAATAAGTTCTGACCGGAGCTCCCGATTCTCTTGCTTCCGTGTGTCTCTCTCTTCCAATATGTCACTCACAAAATAGAGCAGTTCACACTCCTCCAGCACAAATTCCTGAATCCTCCAATAAGAATGTACCGCTATTCAGACCAACACTCCTGCGTTTTTCCTGTGACCTCCTCCGTATGCAACATATGTTGCAGTAGATCGCTGGAAGAAATTCACCCGCAGATAGCGTAGTACAGTTTAACACTCAGGATTTATTTAGGTTAAAAACATACTCACAAAAGAGCGATAAAAATGCGCATATAAAACTCCAATATGGGACGCCAGCTACACGTTCTTGCCCGACCCTGGGTTTCGCCCGGTTTGGCTTCTTCTGGGGCGTTGCTAGCATCCAGTCCCAATTACTCTTTAAACCCAACATATACTCTAATAGTTCAACTTGCATTGAGAAACATTTATAAATATCTATTTACAACTTGTTCGTTCCTATATATATGTTTAATCTCACTGTAGTTTTTTGTACATTAATCTTTATAAAACCAATTCCTCAACCACACGTTGTTTATCCACTCTATTCATTTCATTCATAGACCACAATGCACCATTTTCCATACTAGCCAATCCTAATCTACGGTGGGGAATTCACACCATCCAATCCCCAGCCCCGCAGGCGACACACCTATCATCTTACTTGTCTACGACACATACAGCGCCTAAATTTCCAAATGATAATTTGGGACTTGATACCTGTGTATCAATCCGACAGGGAGTCCTATTTTGTTTGCATCATATTTTATCATTATTAGCACCAGTCACAAAGTGACCTGTATAGAAAATCTCTGTATTTATACTTTGCCCTATTGATTGATGTAGTGCTTGTACAGTAGATACACAGCATCCACATATCCTAAATATTTTACTTGTACGCCACCTCCTCCTGCCACAGGTACTTATTTCATTACTTTACCAGCTCCTAACTAGCACATTAGGGGTTCCATGGTGCAACTAGAGGGAACATTGAGAAACTTTGCATAACTTCAGATAAAAAGTGAAAAATGTTCAGAATATTTATATAGAAGTAGAGTTTTTTTGTATAACCTAATTTTCTCTTGACTTTCAATTAGTAATTATGGTTCTCATACAATTTTATCGTACCCATACGATAGTACATCTAATCCTGTTGGGCTTTCCTCTCTCCCTAATGTACAGGGGTAGAGAATACAGCTCCACCGCAGTGCCATAGTTTAATTCTATTGGGCCTTCATTTCTCCCTAATATACAGGGGCAGAGAATACAGCTCCATTGCACTGTTAAAATTCCAACCCTATGTAAACCTCTAAAGAATACGGAAATATACAGTACATTGTTAACCTTATTATCTCTGATCTTGTCAGTGGACAATGTCAAAACTCCTTTAAAAAACATTTAAGTTCAAAGTCTATATTCAACCCCGCTGGTGTAAGTGTTCCCAATTTGTGTATCCAGAATCCCTCCCTTCTATTTAATATTAATATGTTCCCCTCACCAATGTGCTTTAATTTTTTCTATTGCCCAAAAACGCATCCCATTCGGGTTTGAATTGTGTGCTTTCTTAAAATGTGCAGACACACTGTGACTACTCACCCCTTTTGTTATATTACGGCAATGTTCCGCAATTCTCATTTTTAACTTGCGACCTGTTCTCCCCACATAACCTTTATTGCACGGACAAACCATCAAGTAGACTACCGTATATACTCGTGTATAAGCCGAGGGGACGTTTTTCAGCACATTTTTTTGTGCTGAAAAACTCGGCTTATACACGAGGAAGAGTTCGTTGACATGATGATACCATGTTGACATACACAGTAAAAAGACCCAATTCAAGTGTGTTATATAATAAAACTAGTTTGCACACCAGCTGGCCCGCTCAACCTCTATGTATTATAGGGGGATTTTTCGAGTTCCCGCCCTTACGCGCCCTTACGGCAGCTGGGCATTACCTGTGCCACACTGAAGGGAAACTTTCAGCTTGAAGATAGGAATGTGCTCTGATACTTCTAGATTGTATATATAGGTTAGATACTGTAGAATGTAAATCCTAAATGTCGATCTCCCTCTATCTCACATGGATTGAGAAAACTTTCTTGAAACTGGCTACCCTTCAATGGCACATTCCGAGGCATAGACCAAATGATTCCCCCTCTTTTGAGTGGCCAATGATCCTTGTGTCATGTATAATCGTTTCTTAGCTCATTTATTTGTAATGGATTCAGGTATCTGGTGTGCATAGTGGTTCTGACTTTTGCAGAAGGGTGATGAAACACAAATCAGTGGCTAAATATAGACGCTTTTATCAGAATAAAACTGGAATCTCAGATCCCTAAGACAATACCATCAGATATTACCGGACCACTTGTTCCTGACTATCTTACCTCATCTTTCATGGAAGAACAATACCCTTTACTGATATTTCGATTATTTGTACGTCCTTTTAGTAGGATGTATTATCAACCTAAAAGATTCACTTTAATTGATAAGGACATGTTGTCTTCTATCTCCATAGAGTCTTGTTCTGAGATTTTTCCTTTGTTCTTGGAATAAAGAACTCTAATGAATATTGTGTCATATAATTGTGATTTATTCTCTGCCTCGTAAGTTGGATATCATTGTAAAACTATTTTATATAATTTGTGATTGTTTTAGTTTTAATGTTAAACCTCTTAAGTCTTATTTGTGGCCGAATGCAATGCTACCCATGCCTGTGGGTTGGAGGAAACGGTGGGTACCTACCATCTTGAGTTACAATACTTCTTCTGCTTCTAGAAAAACTGCGTATCATGTTTCAAGTGTTTGGTAAGACCAATGACTATTGTTTCCCTAATATACTGGAATATATTTCACAAACAACCCACATTCGTATGAATTTTCCTAACTTGGTGATTTTCAAATGTTTCTTCTATGATGGCCGTCTCTACAGTGTATAGCTTACATTGTTACTTGTTATCCTCGAGACCAACGAGTTCTAGAAACGGGTCAGTGCGATTAGTTATCTAAATTTTGCCTCGGACGCATCAGCAGTCTTTTCAGTTGTTATAAACTACACAGACCACTATAATGTATGGTTCCACAATAGACATGTTTGCTTGATACATGTTACCATAAATAAGTCCCTTAACTACACTTTTGTGTTAATGATACATTGTCAGCTAGAAGCCTTGATAAAATTTGGCATATTTTCCATAACATATCATAGGAATTAAAATATTGATACACATAACCATATTATAGTAATCTACACTGAATCCCTTAACCCCTGTAACGCTGAAGCCACTTTTCACACTTCTACAACGACCATTTTTTAAAATCTGACATGTGTCTATTTAAGGGTTATAACTTTGAACGCTTTCAGACCTATCCAGTTGATTTTGAGATTGTTTTTCTGAACCCATTGTACTTCTCTGGTTGAGAAAATTAATAAACTATATTAGTAGTTTATTATGAATAAGTGAAATTTTTGGCCAAATTTTGAAAAAAAACATGTTTCCAAAATTCAAAATTTCTACTTTTTTGGAAATTTGTCATAGCACTAAAATAAACTTGATAACTAATTATCCATATGTTCTGCTTTAACTTGCATCATTTTTAAAGCTCTTTTCCTTTATTTTTGATGTTAGGAGGCTATTAACTTTAGGTGGGCTAATTGTCGAATTTTCATACGAAATTCATCAAAACCTACTTTTGGGGTCAATTTAGTGTTAGAAGTGACTTTCTAGGCCCACATGACCAGAACCCCCCCCACAAATGACACATTTTAGAAACTAGACCCCTCAAACATTTCAAAACAACCTTTGGGAATTTGTAACACCTTTGAGCGTTTCATGAGCGTGAAGATAAATGAAAGTATACTTAGAGAATGGTAATTTTATCTTACTATAGATTCATTTAACACTAAAATTTTGCACCTTCACAATGGTTTAAAAAAGGAAAATGGCATTTTAACAATGTTGAGGGCAATTCCTCTTGAGTATGCCAGATCCCATTTTTGTCCACTGTACCCTGGCTTGTACGGGGCACAGGGGGCACTTGGAATGAAAGAGTCGGTGTTTTCGTTTTTTGCAGGGCAAATATGGCTGAAAAAGTTTTCATGTGGTTCGGATCTTTGCGATGAGCCATAATGGTACCAAACAGAGGAAAGCCCCAACATGAGACAACACATTTTGGAAAGTTACACAACCCTCATTGGAGATTTTGCAACGTGTAATTTGTTTATTTTCCCCATAGGTGTTTTGATTCAATTAGTGCCCCAAAAGGGAAAAAAGGGTGAAATTTTCTCCAAAAGTCACTTTTTAAATTTAATAACGATCCAAATTTTTGTAAGCCACAGGGATAAAAAGATGAAACAAAACCCCATAATATTGTAAAACTATTTTCTCCTAAGCACAGAAACTGCACCACTTTTTGCAATATAACTGTTTGTATGGGGTGGACAGTAGGGCTCAGAAGTGGAAAGTGGGGCTTTGGCCTTTTAGAAGCCATATTTGACCAATCATCCTTTACAAATGGTGCAGGATGCATTTGGAGAGCTATGTGGTACCAAACAGAGGGGAAACCCCAACAAGTGTCACCATTTTGTAAATGGTCACCCTTTGGAGAATTAGCAAGTGTAATCGTGTATTTTCCCCTACAGTGTTTGCTTCATTGGGTCCCAATAAAAGGAAAAAGTGTGAACATTTGTCCCAAAATAGTCACTTGTATTACGCTAATTTTTGTATCCATAAGGCATTAACTGAAGAAACAACCCCAAAAAAATATGTGTACTATGCATTTCTCCCGAGATAAAAATGCCCCACACCATGTCAATATAAATTGTTGTATGGGTACGCAGTTAGCTCAATAGGCGAAAGAAGGGCGTTGGACTTTTAGAAGCCAAATTTGTACAGCAACATCCTTTTACATGTGTCAGGATGCATTTAGAGAGCCTAGTTGGTACCAAAACTGAGCGGACCCCAACAGTATCACCATTTGGAAAGCCCGACCCTTAGAGAATTTACCAGGTGTAATATGTGTATTGTCCGTAAAGGTGTTTGATTTAATTGACTGTAAATCGATAAAAGGTGAACATTTGTCTTATAAAGGTCATTTTACTCCCTAATTTTATATGAGCCACTATGGGATGAACAATGGTAATAACCCCTCAAAATGTGTAAACCTTTTCTCTCGAGGTGTGAAGTACCCCACAGTGTGTATATAAAATGTGTAATGGCCACAGTCAAAAGGAAAGGGGAATGTTTGCCTTTGGAGAAGCCAAATTTTGACAGAAATGTTTGTACATGCATTTGGAGAACCCCTAGTGGTAGATCAACAGATAAGATCCGAAAGTGAACCCTAATCTTTGAATGCACATCGCCCTTAGAGAATTTTTGCAATGTGTAGATTATTGTATTGACCCTGCCACAGGTGACATGATCCAATTAGGCCCGCGATCATTAAAAAGAGTGTAAAATTTTCCTATAAATTCACTTTAAACTCAACCCCTAATTTATGAAGCCACCAGGGATACTATATACGAATAACCCCAAAAAGGTGTAAAAAACTATTTCTCTCCGAGTGCATAAGTACCCCACATTGCATATAAATGCTTTATGGGCCGCGACAGTTAGGAGAAAAGAGGGATGTCTGTCTTTTAGAGGGCACAAATTCTGTAAGAAACCTTCACATGTGCTCAGGATGCATTTGGAAGAGCCGTCATGTTGGTACCAAAACAAGTGGAAAACCCGAAAGTGACTCCTCATTGTTGAACGTACACACCCTTAGGGAATATAGCAATGTTTGCCAAATATGGGGTGTAGGTAATACAACGTGGGGAATGAGGCATTTTAGTGAACATATAGGTGTTTCCAAATACGTCGTGCAACCGCAGTCCAAGATAGGAAATTGGCATTATTTCTGGTAAAGTTCAGTGCCCGTTATGTGGCGCCCTATGAAATAATGAGGTGGGTATAGGGAGCAACGGGACATAACAGTTTGTTTTACAATAATTCATTTTACCGAATTATTCACAATAGTTGGGGCGTGGAAATTGTGAATGTCTAGTGTAATAAGGCAGGGATAATATACCAAGGACCAACTAAACTTTTTGTCACGCTCGGAGATCTTTCGGTCAGGTCTCTAGTTTGTATGTTGTCCATCCTTTACATAGTGTCCATCCTAATTCTCTTTTGGAACAGACTCTTATTGTAGTCCGTAGCTATTAGAAGCAGCAGAATTCACCGGAAAATTCGTCCTGGCAAAACACAGGAACAATCTAAACCAGAGGTACTGGGGGCCCCGTCCTTCTTGTTCCCAATATTAGTTGCCTAATATCTTCCTCTGAAAAACGGAGAAATGATACGGCAGACTTCACATGGACGCTCTATCGAGTTGTACACCATAACTTACAATGTGCACGGCCAGCGCTTTTGTACAAATCATCTTCGTTTTAGTAGGGAATTATCACCAGTGTTTGCTTTTATTCCACCCTAGCGATGACGAATATTGCCTGTTTTGGTCTGGGACCAAATCGACCGAGCATAGCGTGCAAACATGGACAGAGGGGGCAACAAACCCCTCTGGAACGCAAGGCAAATGGTGGCGTCAGGAACAGCGCACCTGCCCCCGATCACCGTGTCGAACATACAGGGATCGGTATTCTGGACGTCATAAGTAACATTTCGCTGGCTAATATGGCTCGTCCTTAATGATGATCGCAGTAGCGCGATATTACTGGGGCGTGTGTGGGGGGGACGGAACCCTTCGTGTCCATGGGGCAGAGGGATGCTGTCAGTAACACCATCGTCTTATCCACCCCGATCATGAACAGCCCCGTCTTACCCTTACGCTTACCACGCCGACACTCGTTTTCTATAAACCAACGCTCGTGGGATATGCTATACAATCTTTATTTTTTTTAAGCATTTAGACAATAAGGGCTTATTTTGTTGCGATACACGAGAGCACTGTAAAAACAAACTTAATTTTAGTTGGGTTTTTTAGCTTATTGAATTGAAGATTTTATTAACTTTTTAACGTGTGGAGTAAATTAAAATCATCAATTCTTTTTGGATTTTTAGCATTTTTTTTGTGGGGGTTGTTCACGACAGCCATCATCAATAAGATATTATCTTATTCTAGACGGATCACTACGATTAACGTGATACCGTCATTTATAGTGTTTTATTTTATTTGTCCAATTTTATTGAAGGGAAACTAGAATCAGAAAAAATTGCATTTGTTTTTAGTCATTTGCCATTTTTTAGCACATATTATAAAAGTATTTTTTGTTATAACGGGAGCTGGTTGTTAACTTTTTTTTGCTGTGACAAGTTGCTCTTTTATTTGTTAATCATTTGTGTGCTTGTAACTTTTTTCGGATCACTTTTTGAGAACACTTTTTTTTAAAGCAATTTTGATAAAAAGTTTAATTTTTTGCCAAGTTTTTGTTTTTTCTTTTTACTCACCGTTCACGACGGGGTCCAATTATGATTAAGGATTTTTTTGAACAGATTGTGTACGGACGCGCGATACCAAATAGTGGGGTTTATTTCTTTCGTCGATTTAGTGTTTTTATATCTTTATTACTGTGTAAGGGAAATGTGTGTGTTTGGGGGACTTTCCTTTCCTTTATTATTTATTTTTAAAAACTGTAAAAACCTTTATTTATATTATTTTACTATTTTTGTACATTTACTGACACATCTTGCTTGAACAAGGATCTTCGATCACTTTGTCAAGCTATTTTAACAGGTTACACAGTGAATACAGATGTAGGCACTGTGTAATGTAGACCTGAGCATGCTGCGCATGCCCAGTGTTCTTACAGAGTCCGGGGCTGCGGAGCAGGGACCCGGCAACCGATGAGAGCGATCGCCGCCCCCGGGCACCGGCAGTCCCGGGGCTGCGATCGGAGAGCAACAAAGCGGACCCCCCCCGTAAGCGCCGCGGGGGGTCCGTTCAACTTTCAAAAACTTAAATGCCTCTACACACATCGCGGTCAGCGCGACGTCCGGCGTGTCAGGGTATTACCCCGCGATCCTGTAGAATCTCCGTCGCGGTGTTAGAGGGAGCTTGTCCATATAACATATAGCCGACCGCGCAGCTTCTGCCCCGCTCCGTTCGGAGCCGGGGCCAAAGCTTGGACTGTAATATACTGACGCATTTTTGCGGGAACCACTCCCGCATGCAGTACTATTACGTCACAATGTCGGAAGGGGTTAAACCCCTACCAAGGATAAGGTGATTAAAGAGTATTTGCCTGGGAAATCCTTTAACATGTACGGGACTGGCATGCTCTGAAATTTTTTTTTCTTGTTTTATTTATTCTTTAATTTTAATTTTACAATTTGTCATTTCTTGACTTAGTGAGAGACTTAATCTTATTACCATATAATATGTCTGATATTCTGAAAAATGTACCAAAGTGTTATCATAAATTTCTTGCTAAGAAATCAAGAAAAGAATCAGCATGTGTGCACATAAGGGATGTAACTTTTCAGTTTTGTTTCTCAAGGAACAACATTTCAAATTGTCCAGAAAATGAAAAAATTTCCTATAAAACACGTTATGAAACAATTATAAAACAAGTAGAAAATAAGATAAAGTGATAATTAAGCTTATGGACCATTTGGTTTTTGGCAAGTAGTCTAAAGTAATGTAGAGAATGTTTTTTTTAATTGTTTCTGTACAAATTTAACATCTAGTGGATTACAGAATAAAGGCAATAAGGCAGTCTCTGACAAAATAACATTTTATAGCAAACATGAAAAACGCCTACAAAAAACCAAAGCAAAACCTTAATATGAGTCTCATACGACGGCTTTATTTTTTTTATCTAAATGCAATAGAAAATGTGGTTTATAATGTATTGTTAGCTGAGACAACCGCTATAATCTACAGAAATAAAAATCCAATCAGCAGGCTTTGGATATAACCCTGCTACAATATAATATAAAAATGACTGCCACTTACCCACGAGGACACGAATTTAAATCAATGGGCATCTGCTGAATAAATGGACATGATAAATGTAATCTCTTCAACAGTTTGGATCTCACCCAGAATGACAGAACATTGTGGAAATCGATTGTTTGTTGTCCTATGGCGATCCATCTAATTGTGGAGAGCTCTCAATAGTGACCAAACCTATTGAAGAGAGCAGATCTCCTTCCCATTAAAAAACATCTATGGCCGCAGAGGAGGCTACAACTGGCCATACATTTGCCTGCAGGGAAAAGGGATGGCGTAGGTCCATTACACATGGCTGTTTGCCTGTGAGTGATTATGGCTGATACATTACAAAGATTCTCTTTTAAAGGCATATAGAAAGAGTTAGTAAAAGATCCTTCCAACTACTAAACACATGGCACTATCTGGGTATAATTTCAATAACCTTGTGTTCCTGCACCATATACAATGTGGTAACAGAAGAATTTAAAAAAAAAAAATAGGTGTCACCTCATCTTTTTCTGCAGCTTGCATATTCAAACTATTTCTTTACTGCCCGTATGTCCATTCTGTAGCTCCACCCCCTTCCAGCCTCTAAGTGACTCATCTCATCTTCTCACCCACCTCATTTTCATATGGAGAAGATTGTTTTTAAGGGTATTTGATTTCGCATACAAGTATCTGCAAGACTCTAACAAGGATTAGCTCATTCCTACCTGAGGATTTTGTTAGTTGAGGGTTAAAGCTATGATAGTCGTTCCATTTAAGCATGTGGGCTTTATTAGTTTGAGTGTGTTCTGGCCATTATGATTCTGTCCAACCGTGAAGAGACACCACACCCAACTGAGAAAAAAACACTTTATCAGCTATACTATATTCTAAACCATAATGATAAAGAAAAACAAACAACAACATAAACCTGAATTGTTATTTATTGGGGAATCAAGTATTTCTAAGAAGCTGACATTGCATAGGCATGGATTTGCAGAACAACTGCCTGGTTATATATGTGATCTTGCTCCATTGGCGTAAAACTTGGGGTTTTCTTCATGTAGCCCTAACTGCAGTCCTTTTTGTGTTTCACATGCTGTTTTTATTAATAATGTGTGTTTAGATTTAAGATTTACTAAAACATTCCAGTAGAACCAGAAGGCTACAAGCTGAAGATGAATGTATTTTCCGTGTTACAGTTAGAAAACAGAGTAGGACCTAATGATATTATAGTATGTCCGGGAAACATCTGCTTTGATATCACTGCTAATAGAACACTCACATATAACAACCTCATTCTTAAATTAGTTCACTGAGCTTCACATGATAAATGCCTAACATCTGTGCTCCTAATGTATATATTTAGATGTGCTTCTTCACAATCACAATACATTGTTCTCCTGTCAGGCTCTACTACATACTATTGCAGGGATTAATCAATGGCCCAGATATATCATTGCGTCTACGCCAGTTTTTGTCTATCTTTACACAAAAAAAATGGCACACATTATTAAAGTGTTTGTGCCAGTTTTCTGTCTGACTTTGCACTGAAATAAACATGCAAACTGCTTGCATTTATTTATTCCGCGCCACTTTTGTGCACATAAAGGGGCATTCTAGTGCAAAGTCGGACTGTGCACCACATTTATGACTGCGACTTGAATTGCATTGCACTCTCTTTGTTAAAGGTGCATCATAACAAATTTGTGCACACTTTGGCAACACATTTACCTTTTTTGATGAATCTGGTGCACTACTGCACACTCCCACAGGCAAACTGCACATAGTACAGACTGCACTAGTTTTGATATGTGGTCTAATGTCTTTGGACATTGATTATGAAGTGTTTGCGACACTATGGGGGATTTACTAATTCTTCCGGCACAGCACGACTGCAGCATCGAGATCAGTCTCTAGAAAAGCACAGCCCGATGTTTTAAAGTGGTGCACAGTAAATCAGTCGTCCAACATAAAAATGCCGATATCACATGAATGTGCTCCAAATAATACATGGACTGCGCCTTTTTTTTTTCTCTCTATTGGTGCCCAAAATTTTCGCCTAAAATTCTGACAAAACTACACATAAACGTGACGGATACTGTGGAAAAGCTAGGCCTACCCCTTGCGCAAAAAAACTATTTTCCTTGGTAGCCTTGCCCTTTTTTTCCGAAGACTACACCAGCCACACCTCCTTAGTCAGACTGTCGAAAAGTGCCAAAAAGTCTAAAAACCTTGATAAATGTGGCACATGTGTCTCACATGACTCCAGAAAGTCTGGCAAAAGTGGATTAATCATTACCCCTGTCATGCTACTCTACATAAGTAGCTTCTGAAATATTAAGTAAATGGGAGTGTGATGTTTCCACACACCCTAGACAGTGGTGGCGAACCTATGGCACTGGTGGCAGAGGTGGCAGTTCCAGACAGCCAGACCTTGCTGTGCAGAGCTATTTTAACGTGCAGCGCTATCTGGGACTACTGGAGGAGTGGGAAGGTGTGGACATATCTGGATTATCATTGTAGCTCTCTGCTCCGGCCCTGACAATACTTCTGGTTTTATGGGACTCTGGAGGGAAGCTACATGATCATCCAAATTTCTTCTATTTTTCTGCTTATTGGGTTCCTCAGGAGGATGATTGAATGTGAGTGTGAGAGAGCAAAGAGTATAAATACCCAAATTAAATTTCTGTGTTGGCACTTTGCAAAATAAGTGTGGTCTTGTTTGTAATTTGGGCACTCAGTCCTCTAAAAGGTTTCACCATCACTGCCCTAGAAGTACCTGAAATTGTGGTTTCCCACAGACACCCCCTAATCGCTCAGGTTCAGATGGCACAGAAGTAAGAGTGAGTGGTCCACACAACATCAGCATGGCACAATACTCTAAAGAACCCTAAAGGTTGAGGAAAATAACAAGATTTTTTCTAATCAGAATCCAATCCCAGTAACATAAATAGACCACAGAAAGAAGTTTGGATTCATGGTCGAGATAAAACTGGAGACAAGGCGAAATTTAGATATTTATTTGCCTTAAGGCCACACTAGATAATTCTATACACCAGAGAAATATTTGTACTGTGGACAGAGAAGCAAACTTACTGGCTGTGTACACAAATTTACTCTAAGACAGACTGATACCCCGGTTGGCATTTATTCCGCTACCCAATTCTGGAAATATAGACAATACAGTTAGGATGTACCATAACTTATACTGTTCTTCTGTCTCACTTGAAAAAATGGTGTCTCCGCTGAGTCTACCAACGTGTGAAAATCCCACTTCTCAAAGCCTTCGAGGCCATATCCCTCTAGGGATAGATGTCCTCAGCTAACTTTAGAGTAAAGTCATATTTCCTGTGCCGTAAATTCTCCACGGGCATACCTAGGGCTGGATTAAAATATCACTGGATATGATTAGTCACTAAATATGTAAAGAGGGGAGGTTAAGACACATATCTGACAGGTTGGTGTCAAGATTCGCCAATTTTCTCAAGAAGTGGCATGAATGGGATTAGACGCCAATTCTGATTTTGGTTGCGCTGTTGAACCAGCTTGGTTTGGACAGGTTGATTTGGTTAATTTTTAGTGGCAGGTGGACAACTTCATAATGCAATGGAATGGATCCTTTTACTAATCGGTATCTTCTCACCTGTATCATTAAGCTGATCAGAAGGGGAACATAGAATTGCTGTCTATTGACCATAGACATTGGTGTTGGGTATTTGATTGTTAAATCACTGAAATTTTTTATATTGACTAAAAACTTCAAATGATACACCAATGCATCATTATATACCCATAAAGTGTTGGCCCTCTGCATTATTCATATAGATTGTTACTATGAAATCTCATAAAAGGCATATGTAGCATGGTGGCAGACCACCCAAAGAAAGCGATAGGAGATAAATGAATAGGAGTGGAGGTGGAACAAAAGACAGGTCCTTCTTTCTTGGTTGTCAAGATCCGTCCGTTTTCGATCAAACATGCCTTGGAGAAAGCAAGCTCTTTGACATGCATTTAACTTCTATGCATGTCTTTTAATAAATTTGCTGCATCCTGGAAATCCTTACATGACAATAAAATATATAGTATTCTCCTGCATTGTAAAATGTAGCTTTTGAGTTATAATTTTGTTCCAATTCCTAGGACTCGCTATAGTAATTGTGCCCCTATACAAATGGCCCTATCCCCTTACCCCTTTTCTTTTCGCTTGATATTCACATTAATAACATTTTAGATAAATTGTGATATGAGCAAAATGTTCTTCTGTTTTACACCACAAAACTGTCACAAGTAGCTAATCTAATTTCCATCAATATTTACAAAAGATATAGGTCGGGTGGTGTATCTTCTGATCCCAAAGCATAATCTCTTACATCCCCCAGTCTACCATGATCACGTCCTATGTAGTTAAGAGCCATACCTGATGCTCCATTAACATTTTTTATAACTATTCGCTGCATCCAATCACTCCAATCATTGTCATTTTAATGAGATATTAGACATACTGGGGGTCTTACTAAGGCCCCGATTCGCGTTTTCCTGACGTTGTTACCCGAATATTTCCGATTTGCCGCCGATTTTTCCCCTGAATTGCCCCGGATTTTGGCGCCATTATCGGTTTTGTGGCGCATCGGCGCTGGCATGCACGCGACGGAAATGGGGGGGGGCGTGGCCATCGGAAAACCTGACGGATTCGGAAAAACCCGCCTTTTTAAAAAAAAATTGGTCGCACGGGCCATACTTCACATGCACCCACGATGAAGACGATGACTCCGGGCACCTCGACGGACTTCGTGCTGCAGCAGCACACGACACCTGGTGGACATGGGCGCAGGACTTCATGAATCGCCGGAAGACCCGAACGCTCGTCGAGAAGCCGCCGCTGGAACGCGAATGGACCGGGTAAGTAAATGTGCCCCACTGTATACGTCTGAGCAGGGTGCACACCTTTATTGGTCCAAGGTGGGCCATTTTATACTGCTCAACTTCAGGATGTCTTACCAGTAACCACACCAAGGTAACCAATGCCTAGTACAGCAAAAAATGAGACCCAAAACAAATATTGCATTTGCACAAACGCATGACAATAATATGACACTGGAAATAGTCCCGAAGCAGTATAATAATAATGAAGAAGCCTCCTAATCAGTACATATAGTACTCGTAGACCCGCGTCACAAATTTATAATAATGGAGATCCCCAGAACAGGCTATAACATTGGAGACCCACAGCAATCCATGCTAATGAAGACTATCAACACTAGAGACTCATAGACCAGATGTATAATATTGGATCCTTGAGGAGACTATGGGAGTCATTTGCGTGTTTCCCCGACGTGTTTTCCCTGATAATATTCCGATTTTCCTGATTTCCCCGGGATTTTGGTGCACGCGATCGAGATGTGGCGCAGGTCATGTCCGCCGCATCCGCAACGGAAATCGGGGTGATGGCCGTAAAAAAAACCGGCGGATTCGAAAAAACGGAGCATTTTAAAAAAAAGTGTCGCTCCGAACGCACTCTTACCTGCACCCGGGTAGGACTTTGAACTCCACTCCGATTGCAATCCGATGTTCTTCAAGCGCGCAGCGACACCTAGTGAACATTGGAGGAACTGCCTTAGTGAATCCGGCCGGACCCGAATCCACCGCAGAGACGTGCCGCTGGTGGCGAATGACCGGGTAAGTAAATCTGCCCCTTATAGTCAGGAGACCCCCAAAAGGTCTATAATACTGGATATCCAAGAAGGGACTATAATCCGGAGATCCCAACAGAGGTATAATATTAGACACCCCATAGAGGCTTACTATAGTACAGGAACCTTCAGTGCAACGCAAATGCAGAGACCCCAAGAGAAGACTATAATACAGGAACCCCTAGAGCAGACGTCATACAGAAGACCCCCCCACAGATGACTAAGGAGACTCCCCAGAGCTGAGAGAGTGCACTTTGATGAGTAAGAGTCACAACTCCACTGGCAAAAGGAAAAGGTAAAGTGAGCCAATTTCATTCTTGGATTTTGTCCGGCAGTTCTTTCATCAATCATAAATATGGAAACATTTGAAGTCATAGGCGGACCCCCAGTAGTCTTGCCATTCTGTGACAGTTTTTCATTAACTACCTATAGTGTAATGGCAGTGCTTGTGTACCACTGCAGTGAGGACACTTCTGAAACATGAATCTTGTTTTTCTTAACATGATTTTGTGCGTTTTTCGGGGGATTTTTAATTGACTATAATCAAATAGCACACGGGAAAATGAAGGCAATAACAGAAAAGCATTTCGCCATAATCCTGCATACCAGATTGAAAAGTACCCGAGTAGTGATGTAAATGTCAGAATGAAGGGTGCGTTGACCCTCACTGAAAGGCTTTATTCAGATCTAATTAATGACTGACCCTTTGTTCTGCTTCTTGATGGTGATGATAGGGTTTAGCATCAAATACAGAATATCTTCAGTGCTCTTGTATATTCTATGCGCATTTTTGCATTCAACACCATTATAATTTATGTAGATTGTTTTAAGTGCACCTTCACCCATCTGCAACGCTTCACACTGTTGTATCTAGGCCACATGGGGTTAAAGGGATTATCTATTGGTCTTCTACTAACTCTCCAAATGAAAGCTGATTTATTTAAAGGCCAGCACATTAAATATGCATTTAGTACTGTCTGAAACCTGGGATATTAATATTTTTTTTTCAATAAACAAATCACAAACATTCTTAAAGATTATCAGTTCCATTGGTAAAAAAAAAATAATTATTTTAAAGGATCAATCATGCTTTGGTTAAAATGTGTATGTGTTACAGCTCATGTTCACACTGTGTGGTGATCCTCATACACACGGAAGAGGGTCAGCACAAGAAATTGTTACGTATATACTTGAGTATAAGCCGAGTGTTTTAAGCACAAAAAATGTGCTGAAAAACCCTAAACTCTTATACCACCTGCATCCCAACCCCACCCGGCAGGTCCCTCTGCTAGTCATTGGTCCCTGTGTCCGTACGGTGCAGTCCTCGAGCTGTGATGTCAGCCGCTCGCTGACATCTAGTGTGTGTGCCGCCATCGCCCACTATGACGGCGCAGAGAAAGGAGCCGGAGCCAACATCAATGTTTGAAGAGGTTCTGCCAAGGGGGGCATCGGAAGGGAGTGCACTTATTTTTTTTTCTTATAGGCTGGGCATTTCCTCTGGAGGGGCTGTAGGCTATATACTAGGGACAGGGGGCTTCAGGCTGATACTGGGACAGGGGCCTGCAGCTGTATACTGGGGCAGGGGCCTGCAGGCTTTATCCTGGGGGCAGGGGCCTGCAGGCTGTAACTGGGGGCAGAGGGGGCGGGCAGGGCTGAATATTGGGGGGGAGCGCTTAGGCTATACACTGGGGGGCATGGGCTGTAGTTTTATATTCGGGTCATGGGCTGCAGGCTAGTATACTCAAGGGGCTTCTGGCTATATACTGGAGGCAGGCTCAGACCATACGATTTACACCTTAGGCTTATCTCGAGTCAATAGTTTTTTTCCCAGTTTTTTTGCGTTAAAATATGTTACCGTTGGCTTATACTCGTTCGGCTTATACTCGAGTATATATAGGGTACTTACAACAATGTTTCTGCTATCATCTAATAGGGACTGTCTCTTCCAAAAACAAGTCTCTTCTTCATCTATTAAAATAGGTTGTCACTATGGGTCGAAGAGGGGTGAAATACACAATATGCAACTGATCAAAAATGTGGATCAAAAAGAACTATATGAAATGAACCATTACAGTTGTTACCAGATATGGGTCTGTTTTCAATACTATTCATCAAAATGCCCCCTATCTTTAGCAGGTAACACAATTATTTGTACTAATTGTCCCCACACGTAGTTTCATCCAGTATTCACACACCATCTATTTCCTTTTTTTGGCAGATTGCGGTCATATTTCCTTCAGGATCTGACCGCGACACAGGGATGCTTTTAGATTACTGGCGGTCCCCTACTAAGAACACCAACTTACAGACGACCCCTAGTTACAAACAGCCTTGGTAATTGGTAATTTATTGTACTTTAGCCCTAGATTACAATAAAAAGCTATAACAGTTATTAAATGTGTCTGCAATGAAGCTTTATTGCTGAATCCTGGTTCTTATGACAATCCAACATTTTTAAAATCCAATTGTCACAGAGACCAAAAAAAATTTGTCTGGACTTACAATTATAAAATATACGTTCCAACTTACATACAAATTCAATTTAAGAACAAAGCTACAGAACCTATGTACCTGGGGACACAATGGACATGTGTATAATTATGTCAATACATTCACTTACATCTCTGGTTGAGAGTTTTTAAAGTTATAATGATACCACCAACTAGTTTTTTTACAAAAATCTTTTAAAAATTTACTTTTGACCCCTAGTAATGACACATGGTTTACATACCGAATTTTAGAATTTCTATGGAAATATCCAGTACTTGGAAAAATCTGTGCCATTTGTAAACAGTTGTTCCTCTCAGTGTTACTCTGTCTAAATTGGATGCAATTCAGAAGTCAATTTAAGGCTTCCATAACTTCTGGAGGGCTGCCAGACACATTACAGTTAAAAATGTATGACTGACTCAATGTCTTACATTGTGGTTGGCTGAAGTGCGCCAGCTGTTTTTTTTTAATTGGCTAAACAGCGGTCAACTGTTCAGTAGTAGCTAATAAGCCAGTTTCTTTGTGCTGGGAACTTGTGCCACCTACAAGATGTGCTAAACATCTTTGGAAGAAATATAATGCAACTTCATAATGCAAGTTATATTCCATATAGTGAAGCCCATACATGAGTGCCTTCAAGATACCTAAACTGTACAAACAGTCAAGGGTTGAACCAGTAAACCCAAATTGTAAAACATAGAAAATAAGTTCTGACCAGAGCTCCCAATTCCCTTGCTTCCGTATTTTTTTCTCTTCCAATATGACACTCACAAAATAGAGCAGTTCACACTCCTCCAGCACAAATTCCTGAATCCTCCGATAAGAATATACCGCTATTCAGACCAACAACCCTGTTTTTCCTGTGACATCCTCCGTATGCACCATATGTTGCGGTAGATCACTGGAAGAAATTCACCCGCAGATAGCGTAGTACAGTTTAACACTCAGGATTTATTTAAGTTAAAAACATACTCACAAAAGAGCGATAAAAATGCATAATAAAACTCCAATATGGGACGCCAGCTGCACGTTCTTGCCCGACCTGGGTTTCGCCCGGTTTGCGTCTTCTGGGCGTTGCTAGCGTCCAGTCCCAATTACTCTTTAACCCAACATATACTCTAATAGTTCAACTTACATTGAGAAACGTTTATAAATATCTATTTACAACTTGTTCGTTCCTATACGATTAATCTCACTGTAGTTCTTTGTACATTAATCTTTATAAAAACCAATTCCTCAACACACGTTTTTATCCACTCTATTCATTTCATCATAGACCACATGCACCATTTTCCATACTAGCCAATCCTAATCTACGGTGGGGAATTCACACCATCCAATCCCCAGCCCCGCAGGCAACACACCTATCATCTTACTTGTCTACGACGACCTACAGCGCATATAATTTCCAAATTATAATTTGGGACTGATACCTGTGTATCAATCCGACGGGAGTCCTATTTTGTGGTCATCATATTTTATCATAACAAAATGTAATTATAAGGTGCTTATATATTCCAATTTTATGTACCCACGATAGTACAATCTCTTCTTTTGGGGCTTTCCTCTCTCCCTAATGTACAGGGGTAGAGAATACAGCTCCACCGCAGTGCCATATTTTAATTCTATTGGGCCTCTGAAACCTCTGAAGAGTACGGAAATATACAGAACATTGACAACCTTATTATCTCCGATCTTGTCAGTGGACAATGTCAACCTTCCTTTAAAAAACATTGAAGTTCAAAGTCTATATTCAACCACCCTGGTGTAAGTGTTCCCAATTTGTGTATCCAGAATCCCTCCCTTCTACTTAGCTTAATATTAATATGTTCCCCTCGCCAATGTGCTTTAATTTTCTCTATTGTCCAAAAATGCATCCCGTTCAGGTTTGAATTGTGTACTTTCTTAAAATGTGCAGACACACTGTGACTACTCACCCCTTTTCTTATATTGCGGCAATGTTCCGCAATTCTCGTTTTCAACTTGCGACCTGTTCTCCCTACATAACCTTTATTGCACGGAAAAAACATCAAGTACACTACATTGGTTGTATTACAATTCATTTTGCTTTTCAGTGTGATTTCACATCCATTCACCTTAGGAGTGTCTCCCTGTGTTCTAATGTGCGATCTTGTTTCCTTACATGCCTTACACCTACCACAGTGCACAAAGACATTGTTTACCGAATTATTAATTGTATCTTTTTCGTTCCTTATATAACTATTAGTTAACATATCCTTTAATGAAGGAGCTTTACGGAATACCGTCCGTGGTCTTTCTGAAAGATGTGCCCCTATCACTGGGTCACTCTTTATTATATGCCAATATTTCTGTAAGATAGACTTAACCCTCAGTGCTTCTTTAGAATAGCCGGTGATAAATGGGGGGTTGATTTTATCCTCTTCCAGTACCCGTTTTACGGGTTCTTTTTCTAAAAATAAGTCCTCCGGGTAACCCCTTTCTCTAAACCTATCTTTTATAATTCCTGTTTGGATTATCTTATCTTGATCGTTTGTGCAGTTCTTTTCAATCCTTTTCATCTGACCCCTAGGAATATTTTTTATCCAAGGTTTATGGTGACAGCTATCAAATTGAATAAAACTATTTACGTCTACAGGTTTGAAATAATGTCTACTTTTAAATGTGTCTCCTTCACAAAATAACTCTAGATCTAAAAAGTGTATACTCTCTGAATTTTTATCATGTGTAAATTTAAAATTATATTCATTTATATTTATATATCTCATATACTCCCCAAATTTCTTGTGCGTACCCTTCCATATTATAATGCAATCATCAATGTATCGATTGTATAAAACAGTATTGTCTCTAAATTCATTTTCCTCATTAAAAATAAATTCCTCTTCCCATTTTTCCATGTACAGGTTTGCAAACAACGGGGCAAATTTCTCCCCCATAGCCGTTCCGCCAACCTGTACATAGAAGCCCTCATCGAACCAAAAATAATTGTGTTCCAAACAAAATTTTATTCCTTCAAGCAAAAAATATCTCTTTTGCCAGTCGATCTCCATAATTCCTTCCAGTTTTGTTTTTATAGCCCTAACTCCTAATTTTTGGGGAATAGATGTATACAGTGAAGATACACTGCACGTACATAATAGAATATCATTGTCGAACCCCACATTTACATTTTTCAAGATACCCAACAGGTGTTGTGAGTCCCTAAGGTAAGATTTCATTTTTTTCACCAATGTTTGAAGGTGTATATCCACATATTCACCTAAACGGCAGGTGACGGAGTTAACCCCGATACTATGGGACGCCCCAGAGGATTTATAGGGTCTTTATGCATTTTGGGAAAATAATATATTACTGGTATCCTCGGAACTTGTATGTTTAAATAGGCAAATTCCCTGTCGTTGATGATCCTTTGCTCTTTACCCCATTTCAAAAGCTTAGTGAGGTCTTTTTTATACTTATTTGTAGGGTCACCCTTCAATTTATTGTATGTATGTTATGTTATCTTATGACATACTTGTTCTAAGCATGCTCTCCTGTGCATAAACATGAAGCTTCTCTCTGTTGAGGTTTTGCTGGACCTTCATGACGTCACTCCTTGTTTGCTTCTCCCATATTCCGTCTACTGCAGCCCTTTTATCTACTTCCTGGAAGTCACACACTGGAGGGTGGGTGAATCATGATATGAACGAAGGGAGAAACAGATTGCTCTAGCTCCTCCTCTGCCTCAGAGCTCAGGCATATAAATAAAGAAGAATGCAGGCGCTGCACACATTACGTATAAGGACTGCTTAATGACTAAAGGAACATTCAGGGTTTATGCACAAAGTAGTAAAGGCACAAAGGCAACGTAAGTAGGGAATGGCCCTTTAACAGTTTACAAATGGCCCTTTAAAATTTACACACTATTTGGAACATTGGGGCTCATTTACTTACACGGCCGCTGGCGTTCACCGAAAGTGCATTGTCCGATGATAATGCACTGTGCCGCGATGTGCCGTTTCCCTGCTCAGGTCAGCCGGAGTTCACCTTCTTGGTGCATGTAAGTGCATTGTCTTGCAACACAATTTGAAAGTTAAATCCCGCTCTCAGTCCGAATCAGTCGGATCGTCCAACGGCATGCCCCGTAATTTGCGTTGCATGGAAGCCAGCGCAGCTGCGCCAAAACCCAATCACGTGCAACACAATCCCAGCGAATTTAACACCTGTTAAATACCTGTCAAAGCCGCGCAAATCCCGATCCTTAGTAAATAAGCCTCATTATCACACCTATCACTTTATTCACATCCAAAGATCATTTCTGGCTCATGTTGAAATCTTTCCATTAAATCCCACTAAAGCCCTGTACTTAGCACACCACAGTGGAACCGTGTGACCTTTAAGAAGTTTTTCTTTGAATATGACTCAAAAGGTATAAAGCTGACATTTACACATACTGTATGTGTAAATTAGTGTACATTGCACCCTCACTCACACATAGGTGTAGTTGTAAGTCCCCCGTAAGTTGTAGAATGACTGATAATAGATATCGGAAGTTGTTACAGTGGAACATAAATGGAGGATGAGTTCTTGTGTCAAATAAAACTTCAACCTCAAGAACAAACACAATAGTCCATGCCGTGTGTGCAATACTAGAGAATTGCTCTTACATGAGGATCTTTTGGGAAGGCTTGAACAATAAGCCAGTGGAAAAGATCAAGGACACTTGTGTATGTAAAGTATTTGTATGCTTATATTATGTGCTGGCTTCAGAGTAAATTTCTTTTACTATGCTGTATATTTTTCTGATTCAAACCAATTATTAAAAAATAATTCTTGATACAGAAGGAAGGATATGGTGAGAATCATGTGGCATAATAGAAACAAAGCCACAAAAAGTGAAAATCCCAGATTTTAGGGGAATATTTATTAGGACTTCTATCCTACTAAAGTATTGCTAGCACTTTGATTATTTTCAAATGTGAGAAGTCGCTGAAGTCATAGGAAAAAAAACGCTGCACTGACGGCCGCCAGATACATTGAGAGGCCGATGCCTCTTCATTTATATGGCTGTGCTGGAGGAGTGGCGGGCTATCATATGATGACACACAAGAGCCGTCATATGATAAATACCCCCCCCCCCAAATGTGTTTTCGGGAAATATAGCATATATTGTTTTTTTGAAAAATAGCATAGAATAAAAGTCAATAGGGTTTATTTACTTTCAGGATTTGCGCCATTGGGACAGGTATTTAACTGGGGATTGTTTTGCACGCAATCAAATTGTGCCGCAGCTGCGCCAGCTTTCATGTGACATAAATCGGGAGGCATGCATAACTAGTAAACAACGTTGCCACAAGGGGCTACTTTGATGTAGACAGGAGCCACTGAGGCTCATATGCAGACTTTTCAGAGACATTTTTTCCTAAAACTAGCCCATTAAAAGATAGAGAAAGAGTGGATAATGTTTCAGGGGACACACACCAGCACTTAGGTGTGTTTTGCGTAAAATACTGAATTCATGTGATATAATTCCTTTAAACCATTGACATTCACTGGATGAACAAACAATTCAAACTTCTAATCAATGGTTCTAATGAAAGATCAGTTGATTAATCTAATCAAAGTCAGGTTTAGTATCACAGAAGCTCATTATGCTATAAATATAGTGATATAATACTCTATACGTTTTCATGTTTTGTATTGCACAATTGTATAATTGTAGACTGCATAAATTCGATTTATCAGTATATACATTTCACACATCATCTTTCCTGCAAAGCTGACAATTATAAGGACAATTGCAGTTATAAGTGTTGAAAATTCAGCGCATTTCATATGCTCAGTTATAGACCCCTCTGGAATAAGGACATAGCATTTCTTATAAATGAGGCCTATCTTTCTTCACATTATTACTTGATAATACCAGAGAATCATTCAAATGTCTTCTGATGATAATGTAACCACTGAGAACACAGGCTTAATGCATCTCAAGATTACATTTCCCTACCATAGCAGAGATAGCAACATGCAGTTTCCAGAAAGGTTTAACATCAATGGCACAATATAGACTGTGAGTTTAGTAACTACAGAAGTCCTATTCCCTTGAAACCACAAACCATTTATTCTAGTTTTAAATACAGTACAAAAGGTGCAATTTCATTAGGGATGGGCAATTTCATAGGGCGAAAACACAAGTTCTATGCAGCCGTAGAACCTTTATTGAATTGGGTCTAAGACCTCAATGATATACAATAGCAGTGCTATGGTAAGACAACCCTTGTTCAGACTGAAGACACTGTAGATTACCTATTATTAGCGGTATTGGATATGGCTTTTCTTGCAATAGTTTTGCGCTTGACAAAAAAAATGACCCTGTTATCAATCAATCATCAATCATGTTATCAATCAAATGTGTTGAAAAAGTTTTTAGCAACACACCCTCTCTAAGGATGGTGAAGGTTGTAACCTACATTTTACATAGTCTTAACCTACGTTAAATTTACATTTTTTGATCTAAGGTTTTCAATCCTGTATGTATGAACAAAGATTGTGTCTTCCCCTGCTCCTCTATATGTAGTCAATGTGCTGCCTTGCTGTGGTAACTGAAAACATTTCCTGTGAATATTTCCTGGCGGCTATAATTAGTGTTATATTCTAATTCTTCCAGTAAACCTTTCAGTAACAGATAAAGTTTGATTACTACAAATTCCATCATTATCTCTCAAATTGCATATGGAATATATTTGAGCAAGTCTGTAAATTTCCTAAACGTCAACTCAGATCAGTTTTGTACCTATAAAATACATTATTGGATGTTCCTAGGGATAAGTCCTCTTGATGTAGGATTTGTCCTAGGAGACATTATAAAGTAGGGGGATAAACTATAGATGGTGGGGGAGGGGAGTACATCAGATATCTTAATCAGAGATTACAAAATGAGGATCACATTCCATTCATCTTCACCTCCATCAAGATACAGGCGCTTTGTAGCCAACAGATGGAAATGCCATCAATCTGAATGTATGAGGCATGCATATTATCCTCACATACTCATGTAACAAAGAACACTGTTATTTTCCAGCAGTGTAAATGTCATTACCGGCTTCTGAAGTGTTTGCATATTTGTATCCTTGCAGCGTATGGCTCATTCATTGTCTGCAGCCTTTACAACACTTCATCTTTCTCTGTGAATTAGTCAATCAAATCTTTGATTTGTGGCTTTAACTCTGATTTTTGACAGAATAGACAGCTTCCCCTAATAATCGTTCTTACCTACAGCACTCCCTCTTTTTATTGTTACAGTATGTTTTTTAAAACATAAATTTAAACCTTACCTTTCATTTTAAAAGGTCTCACGAAAGCAGTGGGGCCAATGACACTTTGGGGGTCATTTACCAAGGGCCCGAATCACACTTTTTCGTCGGGTTCCCCGAATATTACCGATTTGCGCCGTTTTTCCCTGAATTGCCCCGGGTTTTTGTGGCGCATCAGCGCCAGTATGCATGTGACGGAAATGGGGGGCGTGGCTGTCAGAAAACACAACGGATTCGGAAAAACCGCTGTATTTAAAAAAAAATGTGTCACTTGACACACGCTTACCTGCACCCAGGAATAGGTTAGTGAACTCCGGCAAACTCCAGCGGACTTCAGCGCAGCAACGACACCTGGCGCACTACCTTAGTGAATCGCCAGAACACCCAAATCCTCGACAGAGAACGCGCCGCTGGTCGCAACAGGACCGGGTAAGTAAATCTGCCCCTTTGTGTTCCAGTCTTGATGATCTGCGCAGCCAGCACAGGACAAACCAGAATTAGGCTGTGATCTAGTTGTAGGGATATGCAGGAAACCCTGCCAATGTATCCTTACATCAGACAACAAAAGTGAGTTGTCAATGCAGCCTTGCTGCCCTATCTTTTTCCCCACACTTCCAGGGACCAAAAATATTCAAATTCCATGGCATATGCCAAAAATTGCAATTCTTCTATACATCAGCGTCAATATCTTTTTACATGTCATGTAGGGTGAAGAGGGGTCATCTGTTCATAAGCTCCATCTTAGTTACAGTAGAGAGCTGTTTACCGCTGGTCTAAAGGGCTTATCCCATCCATTTATTACCTTAAATCGTCAGCAATTCGTTTGGATGCTTGGCACTTATTTTTTTATGTACATGAATAGTTTTGTACGGCAAATTCAGAAATAATAGGAGACAAAACGTGAGCAGCTGATCATCAGTCTTAATTGAGCAACTTCCTTTTTCCATTTTCTTACAGCTATCAGATAATCTGATAGTTCACCATTATACATTTTAGAAGGCCCCTCTGGCTAAGAGCTGATCACAAAATGTCCTACTGCTGGATTGTTGGGGGAACATAGCAGCAGGTGTTTTTTTCTCTACTGTGCTACTTCAGTGGAAATTGCAGATTTCCTATTGTAAATAATGGATGGTTATATACACGTCCGGGATCTCTAGAGTTCCTTGTAACTGATCCCTACTAGACAGATATTTGTCCCAAATAAAGAAGTCCACACTATCATCTGTCTATTGATCCTCTTTCTAATAACATAGGTCAACAGTATCAGATTGGTTAAGGTCCCCATGACTTGTTTGGGTACAGTGGTTTTCTGAGTATTACCCTAGTATCTATCTACCTGCCTGTTATTTGTTTGATAGTTGAGGTGCAGGAATTTACAGCTTTTACTTATATAGGTAATATAGAACTATCTGATTTTATCTGCAATATTTATGGCAGCTCCAAAGAATTGGCCATTAATTTATACTGATTCTAGAAACTTCTTCTAAATTTAATGCACAATAAGAACCAGCATTGCCCCCCTGGTTACAACCACCCTCATGCTCCTTAAGAAAAACCCTGAATTGTGGAAATATTCCTTAACAGCCAAATATGTGATGTTTGCTTTGAGACTATAGTAGCAGCGTGAAGACGTTAGCATTCACAACAAGCCTTGGGTTCATCTGCCAGAGTCTTCCCGCGTCTGATGGAATTACATTAATGCTACTCATTTGTTTGTATCAGGCAGTGCCAAATAGTGAATACATCTGAAAAAATTATGCTAATCTGCAAGGTGTTAAATGTGTCTCGAAGGTGTAGGTGCAAAGGCCATGAATTCTCATCATGCCTCTAGCCTCAGATGATCTGTGAAATACCAATCAGGTCACATAACCTGCACTGTTGGTGAGCCAGACGGCCTTTTCCTCCTGCATTTTGCAGGCAATAGAAAGTCTGACATTATTCTGCTAGTAAATAATTGCATAGAATTATCTTGGTATACAAATAGAAGCTGGTGACCTGGTGTAGCATGGTAATAGAGTTCACAGTTATCAAAATAAAACCATTGCAGAGTGCACATCATTGCTAACATCCCTTTTCTTTAATGTTTACTTCTTCCTATTTCCTATTTTTTCCTATTTCTTTAGTTTTCCTGCATAGATGGGTTAAACTAGTTGATTTCAATTCTGGTCCCTCCAGCTCTCATTGAATCCTTAAAGGCAACATTGAACTCATTTGATTTAAGGTTCACAACTTATTTTGTCTCTACTAATTTTGGTAGAATTTTCCTCCATCTTCCTGAAGGGAACCATCCTCATTTGTTGCAAGAAAAATAGTCAACTAGAAGATTTACTCAAATGGTGCCTATTCTAAGGATATTTTAAGATTTCCACAGGAAATGGAAACATTTGGTTCACAAGAGCACGGGGGTGTCAAGCACAAGGCCTGAGGGCCAAATCCGGGCTGCGGCCTTGTCTTATCAAACCAATCTCCCTGCCACTATAGCAATCTGACTGTAGGTTGTTGATGTGGGCTCCCAACCTCTTCCTCTTTATTCTCACAGCAGTAGCACATGGTGGGAGGGCAGAGTGCTCACTGCAAAGGGTAAAAGTCTGTGGGACTAGAGAATAGAGGAGCTTAGTTAACACCCCATCTCTACCTCGTTGTCATTATGCTAATGATTGATGAAGTTGATTTTAGAAGGAAAGAGGCCATGTTTAACAAATATAAGAAGATAACCACAGTCTCAGTGCCTGGACCTTTGAGTAGGTATCCCTGGTTTATGATTCATGATTTTGGTGGTAGATTTCCTTTGAATGTGTTGTCTACAACACCAACTGTTGTCATAGAATGTTCTTCAAAGGGGTATTTCCACAAAGACACGTTTCTTAAATGTACTCAGAATAACACATTCTGTAATTCACTGTTATTAACAAAAAATACAGCATTTCACAGATATAATTACAACTTATCAGTCCTGGTGTACAGAATTTCAGTTGCCCCTAGACACGACCCTGTAGTTTCTGACTTTAGGGTGAACAGTAATCTTGCCTTAGGCTTCACAGCACTTGTCTCTAGCTCTCTCTCTCTGCCTCTAGCCCTTCCCCTCTGCAGTCCAGGACACAGCTCACGGACACATACACTGACTTCCTGCTGGCAACAGCATGAGAACTACAAGCTACAGGCAGATAAATTCTTTCTTGGACGGGGAATGCACAGCAGATCTAGTGAAAAGCAGAGATGTAGGAGAACTGTGTCATTGTGTGTAATAGGCATCTCATGGATCTCCTCCTCTCTGATCTGTCTTATCTCTTTATGTGTCAGATATCAGTACAGTGTTCAGAAGGAAAATGAAAGTGTATATAAACATGATGGATCATAATGTGTCTGCTTAGGTTTAAACATCAATAAAACTGAGTAAAATTGTGAATTACAGGACTAAAAATTATCTTTATTGTGTTAACATCAGTAGGGGATTAAAATTTGAGAATTTTCTTTCACGGGAAAACCCCTTTAAGGATTAAAGGACATCTACCACCAGGATGAAGGATTGTAAACCAAGCACACTGACATACTGGTGAGTATCCCCTCTGGCAGGATCTGCTCTTCTTTTAGCTTCTGATTTTTTTTGCCCTGATTTGTTTTTTTAAAAAAAGGCTTTTAAAATTCTGCAAATGAGCCTCATTTGTATAATTATTAAAGGTTTTTTTTAATACAGGCATAAGAAGCTTTAAGAAGAGCAAATCCTGCCAGAGGGGGCACACACCAGTATGTCAGTGTGCTTGGTTTATAATCCTTTATCCTGGTGGTAGATGTCCTTTAAATAATCACTTTGATAAGACTCCTTGTGATGACCAGGGTAGGCATTGATCCATCATATCTCATTTGCCCTTCACATATGTGACTTTACAAAACATTCTTCAATTGTTCCTGATAAAATGGTCTGTAATAGAGATGAGCGAACATACTCGTCCGAGCTTGATGCTCGTTCGAACATTAGCGTACTCGAAACTGCTCGTGGCTCGGACGAATACTTCGGGCCGCTCGAGAGAAAAGGGCAGCTCCCGCGTTTTGCTTTTTGGCGGCCAGAAACAGAGCCAATCACAAGCCAGGAGACTCTGCACTCACCAGCATGACGTGGTACCTTACACGTCGATAGCAGTGGTGGCTGGCCAGATCAGGTGACCTGGATAGACTAGCCGCTGCCCGCGCTGCTCGGATCATTCTGTGTCTGGATGGCTAGGGAGAGAGCTGCTGTCGGTCAGGGAAAGCGTTAGGGTGTTTATTAGTTACTGTAGGAGTGATTTCCAAGAACCAACAGCCTTCTTAGGGCTACAAACGTTATACTTTTTTTTGTTTGTTTGCTGTGGCGGGCTTGCTGGCACAGTAGTGCAGTAGTACCATATGTGAGGATTGCAGGGGGACTTGCTACCGTTGTGTTTAGCTCTTAGTGACACACATAATCCACTCAAACACAAAGTGGGAAAATTTATTAGGGGTTGATTTCAATTAGGCACAGTCTGCCAGTTTTTTTATTTAGTTATTTTTCATAACTCAGCGTATCTATCAGTGTGCTTTCATACTTTGCTAGAAATAGCCAAAGGAGAATCCAAACGGCTTACTTAGCCTACCAATAGCGTATATATATTTTATTTCTGGTTGATCTGCTGGTGGCTGTCCTTGCTGAGTGCATATACTAGCCAATTGTGAGGAATTTGGGAGTGAGACTTGCGACCGCTGTGTTTAGCGCTTAGTGACGCACATATCCATCGCAAAGACAGAAGTGGGATAATTATTAGGGGTTGGATTTCAATGGGCAGTCTGGAGTATCTTTTTATTTACGTTTATTTTTTCATATAACTCAGCGTCATCTCATCAGTGTGCTTTCATACTGATTAGAAAATAGCAAAGGAGAATCAACACGGCTTACTTACGCCTACAATAGCGTTATATATATTTTATTTCTGGTTGATCTGCTGGTGGCTGTCTTGCTGCAGTGCATATACTAGCCAATTTGAGGAATTTGGAGTGAGCTGCGACCGCTGTGTTTAGCGCTTAGTGACGCACATATCATCGCACAAGACCGAAGTGGGATAATTTTTAGGGGTTGGATTTCAATTAGGCACAGTCTGCCATTCCTTTTTATTTATGTTTATTTTTTCATAACTCAGCGTCATTCATCATGTGTGCTTTCATACTTGGTTAGAAAATAGCCAAAGGAGAATCCAAACGGTCTACTACGCCTACAATAGCGTTATATATATTTATTTCTGGTTGACTTGCTGGTGGCTGTCTTGCTGCAGTGCATATACTAGACCCAATTGTGAGGAATTTGGAGTGAGACTTGCAGACCGCTGTGTTTAGCGCTAGTGAGCATATCCATCGCAAAGACCGAAGTGGGATATTTATTAGGGGTGGATTTCAATAGGCACAGTGGCCAGTTTTCTTTTATTTTACGTTTATTTTTTCATAACTCAGCGTCATTCATCAGTGTGCTTTCTCATTGGCTAGAAAATAGCAAAGGAGAATCCAAACGGCTTACTTACGCCTACAATAGCGTTATATATATTTTATTTCTGGTTGATTGATGGTGGGTGTCATTGCTGCAGTGCATATACTAGCCAATTGTGAGGAATTTGGAGGTGAGAATGCGACCGCTGTGTTAGCGCTTTAGGTGCGCACATATCCATAGCAAAGACCGAAGTGGATAATTTATTAGGGGTTGGATTTCAATTGGCATAGTCTGGAGTTTCTTTTTATTTACGTTTATTTTTTCATACTCAGCGTCATTCATCAGTTGTGCTTCATACTTGGCTAGAAAATAGCCAAAGGCGGAGAATCCAAACGGCTTACTTACGCCATACAATAGCGTTATATATATTTTATTTCTGGTTGATCTGTGGTGGCTTGTCCTTGCTGCAGTGCATATACTAGCCAATTGTGAGAATTTGGAAGTGACGTGCGACCGCTGTGTTTTAGCGCTTAGTGACGCACATATCCATCGCAAAGACCGAAGTGGGATAATTATTAGGGGTTGGATTTCAATAGGCACAGTCTGGCAGTTCTTTTATTTACAGTTTATTTTTTCATAACTCAAGCGTCATTCCGCATCAGTGTGCTTTCATACTTGGCTAGAAAATAGCCAAAGGAGAATCCAACGGCTTACTTACGCCTACAATAGCGTTATATATATTTTATTCTGGTTGATCTGCTGGTGGCTGTCCTTGCTGCAGTTGCTATGTACTAGCCCAATTGTGAGGAATTTGGAAGACTGAGACTTGCGACCGCTGTGTTTAGCGTCTTAGTGAGCACATATCCATCGCGAACGACCGAAGTGGGAGTGGGATAAGTTATAGGGGTTGGATTTCAATTAGGCATAGTCTGGCAGTTTCTTTTTATTTACAGTTTATTTTTCAGAACTCAGCGTCATTATCAGTGGTTAAACTTGGCAGAAAATAGCCAAGGAGAATCCAAACGGATCTTACTTACGCTTACAATAGCGTATATATATTTTATTCTGGTTGATCTGCTGGTGGCTGTCCCTGCTGCAGTGCATATACTAGCCAATTGTGAGGATTGGAGTGAGACTTGCGACCGCTGTGTTTAGCGGCTTAGTGACGCAATATCCATCGCAAAGACCGAAGTGGGAAATTATTAGGGGTTGGATTTCAATTAGGCACAGTCTGCCATTTCCTTTTTATTTTACGTTTATTTTTCATGACTCAGCGTCACTCTCATCGTGTGCTTTCATACTTGGTTGAAAAATAGCCAAAAGGAGAGAATCCAAACGGCTACTTACGCCTACAATAGCGTTATATATTTATTTTGGTGATCTGCGGTGGCTGTCCTTGCTGAAGGCATATACTAGCCAATTGTGGGAATTGAGGTGAGACTTGCGACGCTGTGTTTAGCGCTAGTGACGCACATATCCATAGCAAAAGACCGAAGTGGATAATTTATTAGGAGTTGGATTTCAATTAGGCACGTCTGCCATTCCTTTTTATTTTACGTTTATTTTTTCATAACCAGCGTCATCTCATCTGGCATAGCAGTGTGCTTCATACTTGGCTAGAAAATAGCCATAGCAATAGGAGAGCATTGTTTGGTTTTAAAAACTCAAAAAACACAAAAAAAAACTAAAAACCACACAAAAAAAACACAAAAAAAGGTAAAAAAATTAAGTATATTACTTTCATTTTCAAAATGTTTAACCAGAGGGCTAGGGGTAGAGGACGAGGACGAGGGGCGGGGACGTGGGCGTCCATTACTGCAGAGGTCAGAGGCCGTGGGTCCTGGGGTGGGGTGAGACACACACCTGATGAGGGGAGCAGGGGGAGGGGCACGCGCAGAGCTACACTCCCTAGGTTAATCATGTCTCAAGTTACTGGGACTCGTGGTAGAGCACTGTTGAGGCCAGCAACAAGTGCGAAACAGGTGATGGCGTGGATTGCCGACATGCTTCGAGCAATTTGTCCACCAGTTCAGTTCCACGAAGTCCACCCATGTCACCGAAATCGGCACTCCTCCAGCTCCTGCACCTCAGCCTCTTCCCCCCCCAGTCTGCCCCTCCAGGAAAATTTGGCCATTTGAACCGGCATACTCTGAGGAGGAACTGTTTTCTGGAACCCTTCCCACAGTCACAAAACCACTTGTCCGGTTGCTGCTGAGCAATTTTCCGGATGCAGGTTTTCCACCAGTCGCAGTCTGTGGTGTGATGATGCCTTCCTTGACCGTAGTGGAAGAAGTGTGTTAAGAGGTGTCGCGATGAGAGGAACCGTTGTCAGACAGTGGGTTGAAGTGTGTTCAGGGCAGGAGTCCGAGGGGGAGGAGAGACTGAGCGAATGGGGTATCGGATAGGTGTTGAAGAGACAGACCCCAAGCTGGGTTGAGAGGCGGGGTTGAAACACAGTGCTTGTGGACGGAAGGAGAGTCCTAGCAGAACAGGTTGGAAGAGGCAGAGGAGTGGTGGGCCAGACGGAGAGGCAGGGCCAGAGCACGGTGTGCATCGCGCCACAATGTGTCACGTAAGTGAAGCTCCCGTGGCAAGGGCTCCAGCGGCGAGGGCTTAGATTTCAGAAGTCTGGAGGTTCTTTAAGGAAACACCGGCACATGAACCGACGGATGTGGTGGTGCAACCTTGCAAAACAGGAGCAGCAGGGTTCCACCACTACTAGCTTAACTACCCCAGTATGCGCAGGCATAGACATGCTAAACACCCGACATCAGTGGCCCCAACGCCCGTCACCTCTGGCCGTGCACCACCACTGTCCTTCCAATGTGTCAGCTGATAGTCAGCCCCTGCCAAGGACCCTGGCACAAACAACCCACTCTTCGCCTCCACGATCTAAGCATCACAGCAGTTTAGCTGCTCCATACCCTCAGACGCTGGAGCAAGGAGGAAAAGAAAATATAGTTGCAACCCACCCACCGCCAAGCCCCCTTAAAAATGTTCACATCTCAGATGCTTAGCCTGGAGATGATGTGCCCTTATAGGCATAGTAGAGACGAGGCCTTTACGCAACCTTATGCGGTGGCCGCCCCTCGGTATTTCGGTCCCAGGCCGCACACTACTTTACCCAGGTGTGCCCGTCCCAGCCCTGCCACAGCACGTGTCAGACAACTCATACCGTGCTGACCAACGCAGTTTCTGACAAGGTCCACTGACCAGCGACAGTGGAGAGTGCTGCCGGCAGGGCCACCACTATTATATCGCTGACGGCACATGGGTTAAACGTGTGGAGGCTGGGACCGGGTCATGACCCTGGGGTGCGTCATATACTGCCGACCGCCAAGGATTGGCGGGCCTACTCAGTTCAGGTCTCAAAGGCCTACCTATGCCTCCTCCTCATCCCACCCCTCACTCCACTCCTCCTCCGAAACTACACATCGTGGGACATGGCGCCATCAGGCGCTAGCTCTACGGCACAGCAGCAGGTCAGTCAGCTTCCTCACAGTTTACAATGAGGAGTGTACGTGGTATGATTCGGATATCTGGTCAGGTGCTGGAGTAACTTTGAGGGAGTCAACAGATGGTCAGTGGCGATGCGCCATCATCATGACCACCATCCGCTGCTTGGCTGTTGAAAAACTCTCTGATCAGCATGAAGTCGGAAGCGTTTGCGCTCAGTCACACGAGAGACGGGGGAGGAAGATTCACCTTGTGATAGCCAAAGCACCCTCAGTCTGTTTCTCAGCGCATTACGGAGGAGGTGGAGGAGGGATGGAGGAGGAAGAGGACGGGAATGAAAGAAATGAATGAAAATCTTCCACTCTATCCTGGAGAGGAAGGGTGTGAGAAGTGATGAATACAGCAGGCCCTGGTGCACACAGCTGAAACATATTGTCCCTTCTGACAGCTCTAGCGGAGAGTCACGCGTGTAGTTCTGCGGGGACAAGTAGCGAGGGAGAGTAGGCGAGCAGGCAGGCTTGCCAGCATGGCAAGGGTACGATTTACAAGCTTTTGCCAGCTTTTAGTCACCCAGAAAGACACAGTAACCTGCTCCCAGTCTCGACAGAAGTAGGGGATGATCTGTACAGAAAAGATGGGAGGCGGTACAGTACATTTCCCCTCACCGCCAGATCCCAAACTTATAAGAACGCTATAACTTGATCTTATACAAAAGGTTCTTAAAAGTGGCTGCTGGGGAGTAGCCTAGAGACAGGGGCGTGGATTGGCTGAAGGCTTCGCCTGGCAGCGGAGCGCCCAGCTCATGCCAAGATCCAAACTAAAATAGTTTTTTAACTGCAGCACTTAATATACTACTAGTCACGCCTCCATCATGGTCTTACAACGAGCTGTGTCAGGAGAATTTTGGGTTGTTTTCAGGCTTCCATGTTACTTTGTCGCCACGCGTCTGTAATCCACAAAATATAATGGCAAACTTTATCAGGTACCGATATTATTTGAGCGCTTCTTGCTCACCTCATTTGTTCCTCTCGCCACCCATTGGTATGAAGGCCTGAGTCATTTCGGGTATGTCGCCATGGACACTATCTAGCATGCTGCCGCTGCCTTCCGGCATGCCGTCCCTATTTAGGTCAGGGTCAATTATGGATGTTGTAGATGCTATTAGCTTCATTCTGTCAATCTGTCATGGCCAGGATGTTTGACCATAATTTTTGGCTATGGTGCGATTAAGCCAGGCCTCAGAAGGCATCATGCATGCTGCCCTGTTTCCTGTCCATTTCCGTGGGGTTTCCATCCCTTTATGATTGTGTTCCCAGGTGTTTGCCAAGCTTCCCTGTGCCGAGCCTTGGTCCCCTTGAAAAATGCTCGAGTCTCCCATTGACTCAATGGGGCTGTTTATTCGAGCGAGGCACCGAGCATCGGGAAGGAAAAGTTTGTCTCGAATAACGAGTACCCGAGCATTTTAGTGCTCGCTCATCTCTAGTCTGTAACCATTACAAATGTTGATATTGGCTTTATAGCAGTATTGTATAGATATTGTACAGCTGTAGTGATAGAAACTGTAAGATGGTGTTTTTGTCCTTTGCACTGAATGGTTTTAATATTCAACTACCAAAAACCATAGACTGGTATTATTTAGTTACTTTCTAATAGTCACCAATGCATAATGGTCCACATTAGTCCCTTATAAGCATCAAATCACACAGGCTGCTCCACAATCATGCATATAGCAGAACTACATCCTGCTTCAGATAGTCTGAGGCATAGCTGTAAATAATATTAGCTGATAGAAATGATGTGACCCAGCAGCCAAAGAACACCACCTCTCCATCTGTGTTCTATTACTGTGAATCTCTGCTGAAGATCTTATTATGAAAATGGATGGGATCAGATTACCCAGGCAGTCATAATCATTTCTGCTCTAGGCAGCTTACCATTCAACAAATATGGGGAACACTTCCAAGATGCTTCTCTCCTCATACATTTTGTCTTGGAGAATAAGAAGGATGCTGAGTCGCTCCCAATAAAACTGTAGTTTTCCTTTTCTGTAGTTGGTTTTCACTGCTGTTAGGGGAAATGAAGGGAATGGGTGATTTGTAGCCTGAAGTTTGCTGAGACATTCCCAAAATTCTAACTCTCTTTTGATGGGAATTTAGATAGATGGGGATATTATGGGGATAATAACAGGAATCTAGGTGTACTAATGCTTTTTTATTTGGACATTTGTAAGTAATGCAGAACTCAGCTTTATATTAAACTTGCAGTGCAAGTGAAGGCATGTACTGAATGATTGTACTGGTGGCTTTGATATGGTAATCATTCCATTTGTGATCTATTATAAGGCATGTTATAGCAACCTGGATTTAAATCAATGAATGAGATCTTTGATAGGATACTACCTGTGGTCCTAGCGTTATAAAGGAATTGATAATTTTGTATTTATTTACTTTGTAATGTGAATTTATATAGATTTAATGAACTAAGTAAATATTTTGAATTACAGGCCAGTTGAGTTTTAGAATTCAACAATAATATTTTATTGAGTTTTGATTAGAGATGAGCGAGCACTAAAATGCTCGGGTACTCGTTATTCGAGTCATCAGCCTCACCATCCCGCTGCTTGGCCTGTTGAAAAACTCTCTGATCAGCATGAAGTCGGAAGCTTTGCGCTCGTCACAAGAGACGGGGGAAGAAGATTCCCTTGTTGATAGCCAGAGCACCCTCAGGTCTGTTTCTCAGCGCATATCGGAGGAGGTGGAGGTGGAGGAGGATGAGGAGGAAGAGGAGGAGAATGTTGGCGAGACACAAGAGGGGACCATTGTTGAGTCCTTCACTGTTCAGCGTGTATGGGCAGAAGAAGAGGAGTTGGAGGAGTTGGAGGAGGAGGAAATGGACAGTCAGGCCAGTGAGGGGAGTGAATTCTTACGCGTTGGTACTCTGGCGCATATGGCAGATTTCATGCTAGGCTGCCTATCCCGTGACCCTCGCGTTCAAAGAATTTATTCCAGCACCGATTACTGGGTGTTCACTCTCCTGGACCCACGGTACAAGCAAAATCTTTCCACTCTCATCCCTGCAGAGGAAAGGAGTGTGAGAATGCATGAATACCAGCAGGCCCTGGTGCACAAGCTGAAACAGTATTTCCCTTCTGACAGCGCTAGCGGCAGAGTGCGTAGTTCTGCGGGACAAGTAGCGAGGGAGAGTAGGCGAGCAGGCAGCTTGTCCAGCACTGGCAAGGGTACGCTTTACAAGGCTTTTGCCAGCTTTATGTCACCCCAGCAAGACACTGTCACCTGTCCCCAGTCTCGGCAGAGTAGGGCTGATCTTTACAGAAAGATGGTGAGGGAGTACGTAGCTGACCATACCATCGTCCTAAATGATCACACAGCTCCCTACAACTACTGGGTTTCAAAGCTGGACATGTGGCACGAACTGGCGCTGTACGCCTTGGAGGTTCTTGCCTGCCCTGCCGCTAGCGTCTTGTCCGAGCGGGTTTTCAGTGCAGCTGGTGGCATCATCACCGATAAGCGTACACGCCTGTCGACTGACAGCGCTGACAGGCTGACGCTTATTAAAATGAATAAAGGCTGGATTTCTCAGAATTTCCAATCTCCACCAGGTGAAGGAAGCTCAACCTGAATAATTGATCCACTCCTCCTCCTCCTCATTTTCCTCCTTCTCCTCCTCTTTGTACAGTAAAGCAGAGGAAAATGGCTATTTTTTGACAGGGCCCACTGGCTCTTGCTATAGTACTTCATGCATTTAATTTTTCTGGAGGGCCACCTACCCGGTCCTCTGTTTTAAAAAATTTTTGGGACTGCCACATACAGGCACTCAATCTATTCCATTTTACTCGAAAGGCCTCGGTCTCTACTAGCCTATAGGGCAGCATCTCCAGGCTAAGCAATCTGGAGATGTGGACATTAAGGGCTTGGGCGTGCGGGTGGGTTGCACTATATTTTCTTTTCCGCTCCAGCGTCTGGGGTATGGAGATCTGAACGCTGGTGGATGCTGTCACTACAAATTGCTCAGAATTGGCAAGTACATGCACTGCAGAAACTAAAGCCACCAGCAGATCAACCAGAAATCAAATATATAGAACGCTACTGTAGGCTTCAAGAAGCTGTTTGTATTCTCCTATGGCTATTTTCTAGCCAAGTATCAAAGGAAGCACACTACTATGCCAGATGAGATGACACTGAGTTATTGCCTAATAGAAATCCAACCCCTACTGAATTTTCCCACTTCGGTCTTTGCTATGGATATGTGTGCCACTAAGAGCTAAACACAACGGTAGCAAGTCCCCCTGCTAATTCCTCACAAAATGGTAAAAGATGCAAATTAAAATAAAAAAAGTAGAACGTTATTGTAGCCCTAAGAAGGGCTGTTGGGTTCTTTGAGAATCACTCCTGCCTAACAGTAAGCTAATAGAACACCCTAACGCTTTCCCTGACCAGCAGCAGCTCTCTCCCTAGCGGCATCCAGAGACAGAATGATCCGAGCAGCGCGGGCAGCGGCTAGTCTATCCCAGGGTCACCTGATCTGGCCAGCCAACCACTGCTATCGACGTGTAAGGGTACCACGTCATGCTGGGTGGAGTGCAGAGTCTCCTGGCTTGTGATTGGCTCTGTTTCTGGCCGCCAAAAAGCAAAACGGCGGGAGCTGCCATTTTCTCGAGCGGGCGAAGTATTCGTCCGAGCAACGAGCAGTTTCGAGTACGCTAATGCTCGAACGAGCATCAAGCTCGGACGAGTATGTTCGCTCATCTCTAGTTTTGATATTTACAGATGATACTAAGCTCTGTAAAGTAATGAATACAGAGCTAGATAGAATAATAGTACAGAGGGATATGTGGGAGCTGGAGGAATGGGAGGAGAAATGGCTGTTGAAGTGTAATGTAGATTAATGTAATGTTATGCACTTGGGCCAAGGAAACAAAAATGCTACTATGTTTTAAAATGTGAATCAGTCATTAAAACTGCAATAGAAAAAGAGGTGGGGTATTGGTGGATGGTAAACTTAACTTTATTGACCAGAATTAGGCAGCTATTAATAAGGCAACTAGCATTATTAGATATATCAAGAGAGGTTATATGGAATATTGTGTACAGTTTTGGGCACCGGTGTATAAAAAGGACATACTTGAATTGAAACGGGTGCAGAGAAGAGCAACCAGGATTATTAAGGGAATAGATAACTATACGATGAAAGATTACAAAACAGTTGGAAGCAAATCCTTAAATACTAGCTACAGCTCACCAGTCATGTAGAAACTGTTCTTCTCCACCTTACCTGTATGATCCCACACGACTCCTCAATCCCCATTTATGTAGAAAAAAAATAAAATGAATAACAAATAAATGATTAGAGATCATGGGAACCTTTATGCAGAAAAAGATTGAAGGTAGCAGCAAGTATCTATAGCTCTTTTCCCATGGTTTTTATTTCTGTTATATTTCCCACTTATTCCCTTTTCACATATTTTATGCTTGCATTTTAGTATATTTTGTATTTATTTTGTCGATGAATAGAAAGTTACAACTTTTACAATTCCTCAGGTCAGAATATTCATGTCATGTGCAACCAGCTATGCCACCAGCTAGAAGTTTGCAGAACAAGATTTTACACATTTTTTAGATTTTTATGAAAATTGGAGCACATTTACTAAGAACAGTCCAAATTGACTGTGCACTGGAACGCACCTTCAATGCAGAAATTTGTGTCGCACGATGACTAGTGCTGCCACGAATGTAGTGCAGGTTTTTCTCAATTACTTGTGCAAACAGTTTGCACCTAAAAGCCCACGCAAAGTCCGATAGAAAACTGGCAAACAGCCCTTGTAAATGTGTCCCATTAGGTTTGAATATCGTTGTATATTATGCAGTGAAATGTTTTTTTCCCAGCTGGAAGTCTTTCTAATTTTTAGACTTCTCTGGTTTTCTAGTATCTAATCAAAATCACTTTTCAATTGAAATGTGAATTAGTGTTGACTTTCGGCGGCAGCACAAATTGTAATATAAAGCCACAGATCCATATAGCAGAATGTGTGAAGTTGGGAAAGTAAAATGATGAAATCAATGTTACTTTTGATTCTTTTTCAGAAAGGCAGCATCATTATTGATTGTTCATATTAATGTTGTGTAGTGTTTTTGAGATGTCATTGGATAACAATACAACATGTGCATGTTGAGCCCTAGTGTAATTTCCAAAAGTTGAGATGCTCTGGTCTCAATTGATATTTACAATGTTTCTTAAATAATCATTTGTTACCAAAACTATTGTAAATTACCAAGCTAAATATCACAAATACCCTCTTGAGATGGTCATTTGGGAGTAATGATGGCTTCTCTTGGCATTGACACTTAAAATGAGACACTTGGGCATCAAAAACTTTTGACCAGAGATGAGAAGACTTAAAATGTGCTTTTTGTGTGGAGTCTGAATGGACCTTGTAGCCATAGCAAACACATCAAACTCCTGGCTATTTGGGTGAAAAATAAAAAGGGTTATACAAAAGAACTGCACATTCATCATACTGTACCTAACTAATTCTGTGCAGAAAAAAATCCATACCTAAGTCAAAGTCATATTTGAAGCTCCAGTACACACAGATCTCAAGGATTAGAGTAGTTTTCCAAACTATTGCCTTTTCTTTAAAAAAGTCACCTGGGAAGTATTGTTTTCTGAAAATACATCTCCTAAATGAGGCAATTGTACACGCCAGCCGCTGTGCCAAGCCTTAACACAAATCTATATGATTTGTCAACTACATCAGTAAAATATCTGCTGCCAGCTGTCAGGACCCCAGAGTCACAACAAACATTGCTGAATTCTTTTTATAGCTCTCATAATCCATGCTGTACAAAGTAGGTGCAACACTGGGCCCACGTCTATTTTATGTTTATCACTGATCCTTCTGACTTCTCTACAATATACGATAAGCGTATTACACTTTACACTAATGTATTTGTGGTTGAAATTAAATTTATTTATTCTGATGAGATCTATATTCATAGGAGATACATAAGAGATAATTGGGGACAGGGTGGTATTATGCTAGTGACCACTGTATTACCCCAGATTATTTGTTACCTCAGTATTAATTATGCCAAATTTATGAAGTTTTAGTGAGTAAACAAACCTAAGATCCTGCCTAATGATTGGCATGCCCCAATGTTTTCCTTCTTGTGGTTCCTCTTATGATACAGGGTTGGTTCTCTTTCTTCAGCTATTGTTCTATCTGCAAAAGAGATCAAAAGCTCTGAAAATGTTGTAAATAAAGAACATATCAATGACCAGTGTCTTTGCAATACCCTGGTATGGTCTATCGACAAGTAAAGCACTGTTCTTAGAAAAACACTTAGAAACAGGGCCAAGGTAGAACTCACTTTTTTGGCTTTAGTTGTCAGTTACAAAAAGAGACAGATTATTTTGTAGTCACATCACTTTAATCTTCCACAGTCTTTAGTATCTCAGATAAGTAGACTTTTTGAAGCTGGGCGGATTGGTTACGTTATTAAACAGTCGATTGAAGTTTTTTCTGCAACTTAAAGCTTTGCCCATAGGAATACACTCTTCTTGGCTTGTATTATCTTCTAAGAAGATAGTTTCAGGTAACTCTTGCTTCACTTTATCATCCCTGCTGTTTTTGTGTTCCTCCAGATGCTCCAAAGTATTCATTTTACTCTTCTTATTCCTCAATATCCGGGAGTTTAAAAAAGACCAGCTGTTCGCATCACTGACTGGTCTACTGTATATAGAGCAATTATGTGTCTTTAGTTTCTAGTTATGGTCCTCAATACATATATTCACTGCATGTCTCCTTCCACAAGGGAATACATAGACAGGGTGAATAATGCAATTAAGTTGGAATATGGCTCGTAACTGAAAAGAAACTCTATAACCAAATTCGAGAAAATTTGGTGGAAATGGTTGGACGCCCCGGGAGAGCCAATGAGACCATTGTTGCTACTTAGAGCAAGCCTGCTACACCAACTTTCTCTAAACCCTTAAGAGAATACATATGGGACAAGAGTGACTGTGTATAACTGGCCATATTTTAGGGTGTAGGGACCATACCCGTGGGAGCTGGATCTGGGGGGTGGGCGGGTTTTATGGGGGTGAGGGAAGTTTGAAAAACATTATATTTCTGCTCTGAGAAAAATTCTCTCTGGACTGTCGAAGTTGTGGCCCTATTCGGGCATTTATGAACAAGTCTCCTGAAAACGTACGCTTCGTGGTCTGGAATGCAATGTATGTTTTTATTGTTTGTATATATTATAAAATCAAATAAAAAATACATGATTCAAAAAGGGGTCCCTAAATGAAGTATATTATTTACATTACTCCCCAAATGAATTAAATAATGTACAGATCCCTCTATGAATGCCCCCTTTTTACACTATATACAATTTTGGTCAATTTACATTTGGTTTTCTGATTTTACAAGCAAAGTTGTACTGTTGAATTGCCCTTTCAGTGAGTGCAATAAAGTCAGTTTTTTTTTTTAAAAGTTTCTGTACAAAAAGCTACCATTTTGCTTGAAGAACGTCGGCTGATTTAGTGCATATGTTGAGACAGATGGCTTTCTGCTCTACAGAAGTATTTCTCTGGCAAAGCCATTGACATCTTGTATTATATTATGTAATATCATTGTCTACATTTTCTACACAATCCCTCTGGTTGATTCAGGGAGTCACATTTGTCGTTAGATCGATGTCACTGTATATTGGCAGGCCTACTTTTAGCCAAGATGTACTGGTATATAAAAAATAAATATAGATTTATGGCTCGTGTCCACCTATCAAATTTCTATTAGATTCAGCTGTGCTACAATCATTCAGAACCCCTACATGTTCTCATGGAATCTTAAAGAATAATTCCACCCATGATACATATATGCAAAGAAAAGCAAAGTAAAAATTAAAGCAATGCATATTTGTGACTTTCCCTTGTTCCCTTTGACACTTCTAAAATATTGACTCATATAAATATCTTTATATCTCAGGAGTTATAGGCTGTCCCCAACTTAAAGGGGTTGTCCACTTTCAGCAAATAATTGATATTGTTTATGTAATGAAAAGTTATACAATTTTACAATATACTTTCTGGATCAATTCCTCATGGTTTTCTCGATCTCTGCTTGCTGTCCTTCTATAGAAATCTTCAATGTTTACTCCAGTGGATAAAAATCTGACCATGGTCATGTGATGGATATGCACATGCCGTTAGTATCACACAACTCCTATTACTCTCTGTGGTAATAACATCTCATGCACCACCATGTCCATCACACAACCAGGGATGGGTTTCTATCCACTGGAAGTAAACATAGAAGCTTTTTTCAGAATGACAGCAAGCAGAGATGTAGAAAACCAAGAGGAATTGATACAGAAAGTACATTGGCAAATTGAATAACTTTCCCTTACACAAACAATATCAATTATTTGCTGAAAGTGGACAACCCCTTTAAAGACACCTGACTTACAGATGAGCCCTAGTTATAGACCAACATATTTGCCCACTGTGACCTCTGGAGAATCCCTCTGGATGCTTTAGTTTAGTCCCAGGCTGTAATCAGCTCTAAGGTGTCTGTAATAAAGCTATATTGATCATCCTTGTTCCCTTGACAGAATAAAATTTCAATTGTCACTAGGACAAAAAAATAAATTGTCTGGTATTTTAGACCTATTACTGCATAAGCTTTAGGAAGTTGCTTTTTTAAATTAAACAGAATTCTATCATTTGCATTTAAAGGGATTTAAAAATATGTTATTTCTGGTTTGATGGACAGTTCTGTGGGTGAATTGTTTTTATAGCCTTATACAATATATAACATCTTTTTTCATTGCAGACAGCCCCTTTAAGGGATTAATGTAAAGAAAGAGATCTGCACTTTCAAAAAAAACTAAAGTTTTTGTAACTGATATATATATATATATATATATATTTATAAAATTTTATATATGTATATATATTAGACTAAAACATGAAACATGAAATGAGCAGAATTCCTATTAGAAACCAATAAACTGAACAGCCATTATTCTCACTTTTGTTCCCTCCCTACCTGAACGCTGCATATTAAACTGCTATTTCATTGAGTCAAAAGCCATAATTACTGATAATTCCAGCATTAACTTCTTTTAATTAACCATCGGGTTTGTCAAGCCGGGATAAATTGTGATGTTCAGCTGCAACTAATTAAGCCTGAAGTCCTGACAAGTAAAATGTACAGTATCAGATCTGACATTTCAACATTCTCCAAACTTTGTCTCTGTATCTCTTTAATTGCAAAACTCATTTGTAACTAATGCGATCATTATTAGGGCTGAAACTTGCAAAATGTTTGATATCTATGTAAATATTGAGGAGTGGCTATTGCTGAGTACTGTTAGCGCTCTTACCACTGCCAATTGGTACAGCAATGGGTATTGGCTTTATGCACTTCTAGAATTAGTCACTACTCATACACATGAAAGGTACCCATAGGCGGTTCTGACTCCTCAGTACTGGAAGGACAAGCCTTTGATGGGTTTAGTAAAACTGCTAAATGTTAACTTCATCTGATGTGTTGTTGGCTTTTTAACTATGCAACAATAAGCCCCTGGAAGTTTATATTGGTTATTTCATTTATACTAGCCAATGGGGTGATACGCTGTTATGTAATAGTGACTGACTAGCATATACTATTTACATATGCTGTATAGATACTTAACTTTCAAACGATTGGCAGTAGCAATGAATTTAATAAGGACCTGACCCATATTCTGACAATTTCTCATGTCAAAGTGAAGCTGTTTTACTGTGACTGATGATAAACTGAGCTTAAAAGTTTATCATTCTAGGTTCTAGGTTTTCAATCACAACACAAGGGGGAGATTTATCGTGACTCCATGGTGGGTATTTGTACCCAAAAAGTCAAAAGTCATAACTGCACCACTTTGCGGGGAAAAAACTGCAAAAAAGTGCAATCTCAGGGCGTGCAATATTTGGCACTAAAAATGGCACAGTTAAGGACATGCAACTTTTAGGGAACAAAAACAAACTTCAGGGTTGTAATACCTTCCCCCAATGTATTGGTTTTTATTTCCCACACGGTGGGTAAATTCCTTCCCCATGTTTTCCAGCTCACCTGAAGTAGTAAAGAAAAACGGACCACACAGGTCTTAATCTTTCAGCCCATTTGGTGTAGTAGCTGCCTGGCCTGCTTCTATGGTATAAATGCCTTTGTTTTCAAGATTATTGACAATTCACTTTTATTCCCATTTATTTTGACTTGACAAGTAATACAGCACATATCATTTGTACTACTCCTTAACAGTAATGACTGAGATCCTACATATTCAATAATTGGCATCAAGCAATGGCTGACAGCACTTTAAGGCTGCTGGAGTTACGAATGTATAAAAATGGCAGTAGTATTGCTGTGTGATGAAGCTCCATGAAGGATTTTTTCCAGGTTCATTATTCTGGAACCATGCTCTAGGATTTAAACTTAGCATAAATAACATAAAGGGGGACATGTATCATTATTTCAGCTAGTCAAATTGTCTCATTTTTTCTACTTTTTACTCTGACATTTTTAAGTGTACCAGTGCCTTATGTATTATTGTTTCCCAGATCTTCTGTGCGACTTATATATCACTTTTTTGGCTTATTTTTGCGACTTTTTAGGTGCAATTTTTTTTTTCATGAACCCTATTTTAACATGTAAATTGGAATTATTTCACACGTTTTAAATGTTTAAAATTTTGCACAGTAACCTGTTTTTTTTTTATTCAGAAATTTTTGCATTGACATTTTTTTAAATTTATTGGTTACTTCTAAGGGGGAAGTTACTTCTAGGGTCACACGTAGCATTTTAATTGCACTTTGATTGCATTTTAAAACCAATTACAACAACTGAGGAGAGGTTATTTGTCCTTTTACATTACTGTTAACATTTGCGTTTACAAAACGCAATATAAACGTGACGTTAATGCTTGTGTTTACATTGCGTTTACTATGTGTTTTGTAAATGCAAATGTTAACAGTAATGTAAAATTAAGTCTCCTCAGCTGTTGTAATAGGTTTCAAAACGCAATCAAAACGCAACGTGTGACATCACCCTTAACACCACGTGTGACCGCACCCTTAACACCACATGTGACTGCAGCCTCATATGTCATCATCTCCCTGGGTGTGATGGACGACTGTCCATCCCGCGCCAGTGACAGCACGCATCCCCCTGCTGCACTGAATACCATGGTTCGGACACCTAGGCAGCACAGAACCTGTCACAGATACAGCAGGATCCCCTGCAGTGTTTGACCTGATGAAGACGCCATTACGGTGTTGAAACGCGTAGTCATAATTCCAATAAAAACCCTTAACATTAAACTTTGGATGTAGCGCATCTCACTACTTGACCCTGTTTTTTCCTTTTCTCTGCACACTTCTGGATCCACATCCAGCTCCGGGGCCTGACGCTGCAACTCCACCCCAATACCCCCCTCCCCTATTTTGTGCACACAATTTGGCGCCTGGCTCTAGAAAATCCCCCACAATTTTTTCCTTCCTCTTCTCTTCATGTATCACAAGTAAAAAGACATGATCATACATAAGGCTAAAAAAAGAGCTGCCAAATGTCTCAAAAATTCACCACAGAGAACCAAAACTATGATACATACAAGGTGTTTTGTTGGTATATTTTGTAATTTCTAGAAGTCCAGTGTCATAATCTGGAAACAAATCTTCCCCCATGTACATTGCATCCTCTACATTTTTACTGAACCTATCTTTATTTATGTTGGAAAATCCATAGCAATCTTCCCACACACATTTTCAGCCTTCCCTGCAATGGCTGTTCATCATTACCAGTCTGTTATATAATGGATTAATGATTAGTACTATGTATTAGAAGCACTCAACAGCCCAAAGAAAAAGAAAAATGAAGAAGTGGTCCATCCCTGGTGTAGATTGATTTCAGCTCATCAATTGCTTTAAAACATTCCTAATGGAAGTGTTATTGTGTGATCTATAGCATCTTTTGTTACAGGGTGTATTCATTATTACAGGATGCAGCTTTACAGAGAATCAAATGGGCAGTAATACCTAAAAAAGAAATTTTCTTCACTTTGTAGATTTGATTTTCTTTCTGTATTTTCACATTATCTCCAGCTTACATTTCAAGATAAAGATTCACATGTATAATAACATGTAATGTGATACTAAGTATAGCGGTGGTTCAGTAAATTGCTGCTTGTTCTCGTCAGAGCCAACTAGCTTTAAAATATCTTTTATACGTCCAATAGGCTATGTCTAAAAAAGGGAGAGTACAAATGAATCAGAAGTAGCTCTTACTGGGCACTTTATCTCCTAATTAGGGATTAGCGGACCCACTTAAGTTTGGGTCCAGGTCTAACTAGGCCGGACCCGAACTTAAAGGAAAAATACCACATCTTCTTATATTTGTAATTAAGTGCCCCCTTCCTTCTAAAATAAACTTTAAAATTCTGCTAATGAGCCTAAAGGGCTCTGGGCGTACTACCAGAGCCCATCAGTGCTGCATATTCACAGGCCGTTACATTGAGCAGAACATGTCTTACCCAACCCGCTGCTCTCTCTCTCCTCCCTCTGCCTGTGTAATCTAACAGCAGCAGGCAGTGTAGGGGTACGGGAGACCTACTTCACTCTTCAATGGAACAGCCTGTGAAGCTACAGCACTGAAACGCTCTGGAAACACCCACTAGAGCCCTTCTCATTCATTATCATAATTGTATAATTTTATCTTCAGAAGGAAGAAGGTCATGAATAACAAATATAAGAACCTTACCAATGTCATGGTACATAGATCTATGAGTAAGTGTCCCTGGTTTATCATACTTTATTTTGATGGTAGATTTTCACACCCAGACCAGGACCACACCCCCAGTAACATCGGTGATTGGTTTTGACTGTCGATCAATCATGTCCTCAGCGACTTTGCCAGCATCGATCACAAGAGTTTATTGTCAGGGTATTAGTCGGACCTGTCCGCTCATCCCAACTAAATTCTTGACATCCATTAGACTAATACATACTACTGAACTTTATCATTAGGGATACATGTTTCTGTTAAGTGTAATTATATAAATACTTACTGATACTAATGAAGATGTGCTGATGGTCCAGTGGTTTAGGCTTTGGAGCATTGGGGATCAGTTATATCTGTTTAGAATAAGATCCATAACACAAATGATCAACACTGGATATTGTCTATGAAGTTACTAACTATGGTTACAACTATAAATTAATTTACAACAGACCCTTGTTGACCTGAATTTTGAAATGCCACAACATTATTTTATGGGGCATCCTCAGTTCATGGCTGCACAGTCCTACTTTATAAGCAGTTAGACCCACTGCTAAAAGCTGTGTGTCAGGGATAAAGCCTGGTTACAATGTCATGAAAGGTTTATTTACAGAGTAGGACCTGATATTCCACACCTGTCATTGCTGCAAATGCTCATTAGAATATACTTCTCATCCCATCTTGACAGATAAAAACAGACAACCAGAAAAACTGAAATATCACATGGTCATAGGCATTCAGCCCCTTTGCTCAGTATTGAGTAGAAGCACCTTTTGAGCTAGTACAGCCATGAGTCTTCTTGGGAATAATGCAACACCTTTTTCACACCTGGATTTGGGGATCATCTGCCTTTCTTCCTTGTTCATCCTCTCCAGTTCCCTCAGGTTGGATGGTGAACGTTGGTGGAAGCCATTTTCATGTCTCAGTAGAGATGCTCTATGGGGTTTAGGTCAGGGCTCTGGCTGGGCCAGTGAAGAATGGTCACAGAGTTGTTCTGAAGCCACTGTTTTGTTATTTTAGCTGTGTGCTTAGTGTCATTGTCTTGTTGGAAGGTGAACCCTCAGCCCAGTCTGCGGTCCAGAGCACTCTGGAAGAAATTTTCATCCCAGATATCTCTGTACTCTGCCAAATTCATCATTCCTTTAATTACAACCAGTTTTGCCCCTGTAGCTGAAAAACAACCCCATAGCATGATGCTGCCACCACCATGTTTCATCATTATATGACGAGAGAAGAAAATTTGGCACTCACCACTTTCTTTAAAGAAATTTTCTTTTATTTGTTACATCGTTAAAACTGGCATGCATTACAGGGAGAAGAAAATATTATGCGCGAGGAGCGTTCCAGGGACGAGTCATTTTGCGCTGATCCTAGTGCTTCATTTTGCCTTCATCTTGGCGTTCTCACCTGGTTTTTAAACCGGGCCACCAAGGGTTGCTACTATTTAGCTCAGACACGCTTACACCTTTAGAAACACATTATTGGTTAAAAACATAAATGGGTGGTGCAGAACATCCTTTGCCCTGCCTCTATTGACATTGCAAGATTCGTTAGCAGACCTTAAGGGAAACTACTCTGTTTTGTATAGCCAATCGGATCTTGGCATTGGAGTAGATGTAGTGGAATTTATAAGCAGATCTGTCTGGAAGGATAACAACTATATTACGGCAATATCATTACACAGGTAATCATAAATCGAAATATTGCAAGTTCTTACATATGTACATAAGGTTATTTATATGAGAATTTACAAAAAAACTCCCATGTCATTTTTATCATTGAGGCCTAAGAGGCCCATGGCTTCTGTTAATATAATCCATTGTGCTTCTTTCCTTGTAACATTCACCTCTATAGGTGGGTACCTAGATTTGCTCTAAACCTGCAAATGTCAAGACGTTTGTGTCCCTCCTATGTGCCGATTGTATGTGTTTGTTTAAGCGTGGTGCTCCTTTTCCAGATGTTACTAAGTTTTTATGTTCTCTGAACTGTGTGAACATAACTCTAATTGTTTTGCCTACATAAAACCGCTTACATGGGCAAAAGATTATGTAGACAACATGGCATGATCTACAGGTTATAACTTGTCTTACTCTATGTTCGATACTTCCCATACTTAACATTTTTTCTGTCACCATTTAAGTACAGTGATTACAGTTTCCGAAATTTATGGTTACCTATGGGACATATTTATTGAGTCAGTTCACTGCAGGTCCCGGGGAATGTTCTACACACTAGGAAGTCTTTTATTGTTTTACTCCTGTGGAGAGTCACGAAGGGTCCGTTCTCTGCTACGGTTTTTAACAGGGGGTCATATTTTACCATGTGCCAGTTCTTTCTAATGGCATTCTTAATTTTAGGGGCCATTGCATTGTAATCGGATGAAAAAATAAACTTCTATGGTTTTTTTTTTACTTACAGGGTTTGTATAGTAATTGTTCAGTGGTCATGTTTGAAGCTTTTACCATTGCTTGCTTCAAGAGGTGTTGAGGGTAACCTCTTTTTCGCAAGTGTTTTGTCAATTCTTTTGCCTGGGAAAAAAAAATAATCCTCTATTGTTAATACCCCTGAGGCGAATATATTGCCTGTATGGAATGGCCCTTTTTACATACCCAGGATGGTAGCTCAAAAAATGTAGGTATGAATTAGTGGATGTTTCACTATTGGGATTGTATTTGGCAGGTGATGAGCAGTGCCTGGTTTTCTCCAACAAATACTGATTAGAATTAACACAAAAAAGTTTCAAATTCTTCTCATCAGACCAGAGCACATTATTTCTCATAGTTAGGGGAGTCCTTAATTTGTATCTTTTGTTGGCAAACTTTGCCATAAAGCCCAGACTTTGTGGAACTTCCTCCCATCTCCCTACTGCATCTCAGCCACAGCAATCTTGGGGTTCTTATTGGCCTCTCACCAATGCCTCTTCTACTTAGTTTGGTTGTGGCTGTCCCAAACTTCTTCCATTTAAGTATTACAGAGGTCACTTTGCTCTTAGGAACCTTGAGTGCTGCAGTCAATCTTTTGTAACATAGGCCTGATCTGTGCATTGCCACAATTCTGTCTCTGAGCATCCTGGGGAGTTCCTTAGATGTCATGATTTTCATGTGCTCTGTTATGCACTGTGAGGTCTTATATAGACAGGTGTGTACCTTTCCTAATCAAGTCCAATCTGGACTCCAATGAAGGAGTAGAACCATGTCAAGGAGGATCAGTAGGAAACGGACAACATGTGAGTTAAATATGAGTGACACAGAAGAGGATGTGAATTTCAGTTTTTCTTGTTTAATAAATTAGCAAAAATATCTAGGTTTCTGTTTTTTTTCTGTCAAAATGGGATGCAGATTGTACATTAAGGAGCAAAATAAATTAACTTTTTTGATCGTATCAATTCCCTGAAATGAAATAAAGAGTGAAAAAGGGGTCTGAATACTTTCTGTACCCATTGTATGCCTCCACCCCCCCTCCTTTCTTCAGCTCTCCTAGCTGTCAATTTCCACATCTCAATGAAACATGGCTGATACATTTAATATTTTCTTTCATCCTATTTACCCCGGCACTGCATGAATTGAAAGCTCTCATCTTTCATTTATGGAAAGGAGCTACAGGAAAGCGAATGTAATGATAAAAGATGGAGAAATAGACCTATTTGTGTGCAATCAGAGGTGCTGTCTGGTCATGTTCAAGTAATTCCTTATCGCTTTACTATTCTCACACAACGCTTATACAGCTCATGACAATATGAGCATTCATATGTTAAGTGTTGACTTCAGAATACTCTATAGTTTTGTTATGGGTCTGTTTGTTTTACGCAATAAATAGTATATTTTATTTCAACTTTTGCAAGAATTTCTCATGCCATTGTTTATATAGTTCCATTTTGGATATGCTTTCATTGTTTTCACCATTTGACTTCTATGTCTGTATGAGGGTACGTGACCCACTTTCCTTATAACTCATTCCGTATAACACCTAAACAGATTGCATATTTTATTAATTATAACAAAGCTCAACATATATGTTTGCATTACATATCTTCTCAATTCCTTTTTGTAGTAATTACTACTTACTAGGGGGGGGGTCTTGTGGCTAAAGTAGAGTCAGTATATATTATCTGAAATAAGCTGATATGTCTATATAATATGCAAACGCTTAGTGGTACTGACATATAATCCCTTTATAATGGCGTTACACTAATAAAGCTTATCATTCCGATGTATACTTACCCTTCACTGAAATCACCGAATATAGTTCTGCTCTTAAATGGGCTTGTATTGTTGATGGTCTCCTAGAAGAAGTGATCCGGACACTCCCTGCTGTCTATCTGCGCATGTGCCAAACACTTCCTCCGGTTGTCTGACACTGAGATGACACATATTGGTGAGTGTCAACTTGTAAGGATGACATAGGCTAAGAGAAGGATTCCTATATGCATATGTGGGTCTAGGATGTGTACATAGGTTTTGTATAAATCACTTTCGGGCTTGGCGTGTTATGTCTTAGATATAGATGCAAATTAGATTTTAACAACAATTATTAATGACTGACTGACTAACCCAGCTAAGGGTACATCCTCAACACTAAATTTTAAAATACCAAACGCCTGATCTGGCACTATGGGACTATCTCATGGACATTGCTAATTTACTGGCACTTGTGTTTTCCTATGTGTCCATAAACCATACTGGGAGATTACAGGATGGCATAAATATATAACCTAATGGCCTGTGTTGTTTCAGCTAAGTTAAATATTTCAAACCCTGACAAAAATTGGCATTGTTTTTGCTTTCTTTATTATCTGTATTAAAATGTTCTTTTAAAAATATTTTCCAGGTTGAGAAAAATCCAGTCCTCTGTGTTATGTAGTGTCAGATGTTGTGTCGGATACTCGTTTCATATCAATAAGTCAATATTTTATACTTTGAAAACATTTATTTTTCCGGTCCGTGGCATTCATTGAAAGTGCATTGTCCGACGAGAATGCACTGTGCCGCCATTCACTTAGATTGTGCACCTGTTATCGTGTCGCTTCCCCTCTCAGGTCCGACAGAGTTCACCATCTTCTTCATGGTACATGTAAGCGCATTGTCTTGCGACAAGATTTAAAAGTTAAATCCCGCACTCAGTCCGAAACAGTCAGATCGCCCCCTAATTTGTGTTAAATGGACGCCAACACAGCTGTGCCAAAAAACAATCGCTTGCGACACAATCACAAAGCAGATGCTTGTTAAATACCTGTCAAAGCCGTGCAATCCCCGAAAACTATGCAAGGTCCGGCTAAAGTGTGATCAGCGGCCCTTAGTAAATAAGCCCCAATGTGTTATCACAAGTTGGTAGATAGATTATTGTGGATCAACACAGACTGAGCTGATTTAATTTTTGTGTTCTTTTCTCCAGATTTCGTAACTCTACAACATTACTCTCTGTGAAGTTGTGCTGAGCCCATGAGAGCCTGCAGGTCATTTTTATCAGTGCTGGTCATGTGTAACACTAAAATTGCATTGCATTTGATGAGGTTATTCCTTCCTCTTTTCACCAATTACTGGATCTTCCTCCGATAAGAGGGACCAGGTTTACTCTGTCACAGACACTATTTGTATTTTATTTGGCTTCCCAAGGAATGATTAAAGTCCAGACAAGATGTTCCTTACTTTCTAATCTAAGATTAAAATCAGCAGCAGTCATTCCTTTATCCAGTTACCGGCTAAGTAAAGATTCAAAGTGAAGTGGCTGTCCAGGACGAGTGGGTCTACAATGGGAATTTAATAGTTGAAAAATTACATCTTTGTGTTTATCTCACCTGTACCCACAAATTTCCTCTTGGGAAGCATTTGAGTCCTTTACTGAAATTGATGAACCTGCTAGAAATATAAAGTCAGCTTTTGTTTTTCAAGGATGATTTTGTGTTAAAAATGGAACTAACTTGGTTGCATTTTGTTCATGAGGTGTGGGTGTATATAATATATATATATATATATATATATATATATATATATATATGTGTATACATATATTATATATCAATATATACAGTATACACATATACCTGAATTTAAACGAGGAGCCCTCACAAATCCTTTCGACAATTAATTCTACTGCTGTTCGACAAATCCTAAGAATCAGAATAAATAATAAAGTCATTGATGTGAATATAAATCACTTTGTCGACATAAATGCTCGGCTCAGGTAATTTAAATTAAAATCCAATTGTATTTTCTCTTGCAAAACAAAGCAAAATGAATGTTAATTTAAATTTTCTTTTCAGAAAACAGGAAAGGTAAATAAAGGAAAGCTGGGAAGAGTGCATGTCCTTAATTCTCCAAATTGCATTAGTGAAATCATAGAACCTGAGTGTACTGCTGATAAAAAACAAATGATTTCCATAGAAATTGTTCCATGGAAAACTGCTTTGTTAGTTTATAATGTAATAGCCACTTTAGTTAGGTCTCTTTATAGAGGTAATATTTGAGAACTGTCTAGCATAAGGACTTTAACTAAAAAATCCTGTACAATAGCACTTTTTTGTGGGCTGTGTATTATTTTGCAGAATTACTATCCTTTTTCCCGCTTCCAAACCATGGGATGTGGGTAATACCATAACCCAGCCCAAGTTAAAGGGAATATGTCACCAATTTTGATATTGAATAGATATAAAATATGCATCACTTTCTGTTATCATTTTCATTTTCTGAATTCTTGTAACAACATTTAGTGATATACTTTACCGCAGCCTCATGGCTATTGACAGCAATGAACTGGAGCTAACCTACTGAAGTCCATGGAGAGATTTCTAGGGATGCTTCACTGTGAATTGTCAGTTGTTGATGTGATGATGGTGCTCTTGCAGAATTAGCAAGTGTCAGTCATTTGATAAAATATAGATGTTGATACGGAAACATTAAAAAAATCTCGAAAATATATTTGACGTACAAATTTTGGGGTTCATATAAAAATCTTTTCAGGTAGGAGGTGGGCTGACACAATCACTGATCCTGCCTGTAGTGCTGAAACTATACAGAGATTTTGAACTGTGTGAAAGTATGTGGTGAAATTGATGAAGCCTATGGTAATATTGTTCTTGTTGTATACTTGTAGATGAAATAATTCTGTAACAAATATACAACATAGTTCTTAAACCCTTCAATAATAACTTGTAATGTCTACTTATTATAACATATCTAAAGGATAGTAACAACTGTTTCGGATGATGGGCGGTTTATTAACCCTGATCAATGCATAATATGGCAAGTCCATCAATAAGGTCAGCCTGCAATCTGGACTAAACTTTAGTTGAATTCCCATAGGCAAAATGAGTCTTGTGCTGTAGAGTTTTACGGCCTCCATGGGGATTTAAATCAAATGTCACGGAAGAGGCACAAAGATTTGCTTCTATAATGGGGTCTGTGAATGTCATGTGAATTGGATAAGAGGACATTGTAAAATAGGACAATAAACCAGACATAGCTCTACAAAGTAACTGGCAGAAGAGATTTCTAATATTCAGAATAAAAAATACCGATAATGTTTCATTCTGTGCTTGACCTTTGCATGCAGCATAAGCTGATCTGCAGTGCTGAGCCATTGATTGATTTACAGCATGAAGCATATGCACTTTTTATATTCACACATTCCTTCAAAGAGATTTTTTTCCATTCAATAGCTCATTTTATATTCAATTTATATTTAATATAAACCTTATTCAATACAATAACTCTAAGCTGGATATCTGATCATTTTAAGATTGGGGGTTGGTTGTTTGGTTGGGTGTCCTTTTTCCACCAACCGCGTTATAATGATAAAGAAGATTGTAAAAGGATCCATGGTCAACCATGAGCACAGATGTAAAGCTCTAAATAGGAGTCCCTTGTAAGTCAGATGTTCTTAAATCAGGGACTACTTATATTATATCTGAACATCTTTTAACAAAAAAAGTTATATAATAGACAGTTAATGCCATGTTTTGATCCTGAGTGCCCTATATAGTTTATTACTGGTGGTTTAGGATGCCAAGTCTATTAAAGGGGTCCCTATTCCCTAAAGGAGCCATTCACTTCTCAAATCTCAAATTATATAACTCAACAACCCAAAGTCGCTTAAGCAGAATGCCCTCCTCAATCAGTCAGTTTGCACTATAACCATGCCTCTCTACATGTATTTAGATGATAATGGGATTTTCTGGACTCCAGAATCAGTCATCAGAACACCTCTACCATAAAATAATCAGCTTTTCCAGCATCTTCCAGAGAATACAACCTATAGAGGGGACTGAGTCCGAAGCAGATATGTCCATCTTCTGTATAGCCAGGAAGAAAGAGCTCTCCTTACAGAGACTTTACCAATTAAAGTCGCTTTGCAAGCTTGTGGAGACTTACAGCCAATTTTCCTTCCTCCATGGATACTGGGAAATATGCGAATATGCTTTCCAGGATGGGACAAGGAAAGCATGACTTTCATGGAGTCTAAAGAGCCTAATGTGGCATTAAAGCAAAACCAGGATATCTATTCCAAAAAGAAGTGAGTGTTAAGACGAGAGGGAAGCAGCACTGTGTAGTAGGGGATGTCGGATGAAGGTCTCCAAAATTGGTCAGACTAAGCCAGCGTTAATCTTCACAAAAAAGTGGTGAAGTGCTGCTTCACCACTGTTTTAGTGAATATTCCAAAAAGATCATATTCCTCATTCTATTTTCATATCTTATAGCACTATTTCAATGTCAGTTTAGTGTAGGGAATTGGTTAAGCTGAGTGAGAGGCTTTTGAGAAGAGGAGTTTTGCCAATTAAGGCCATCTTGCAGGGGTGGGGAGACTTGTATTTGCATATTTCCTATTCTACTTTATAGTGGAAGCACTACTACTATATGTTAATTGGTTTATGACCCCCATCCTCCATCTGGTTTATAGGTTATCAGTGCCCAGAAGGTTCTTGTGCGGTATGGGTGTAAGACCCCCAGTTCACTGTAGCTTTAAATTCAACTCTAAACACAAAGCACCTACTGTATGCGTTGAGCACGTATGACTGTGTGTTTTATTAAAGAAATAGAACCAGGTAATAATACTCAATAGTTACATGGGATCCCATGTATCCAATTAACCTAACTTTCTAAACTTTAGTTACCACTTGGTTTGCACAAAATTATTTTAATTTCCGTAGGCAGTTGGGTCTTCCCCCTAAAGTGTCTGTAGTTGACTTTTGGCTTTTACACAAGAAAGTTTCTTAGCCGTTTATCTCCTAATATCTTGTAGGGAAGTTGTTACCCTCTAGCTCTTTTACTATCTATGGTGTATATCCCATTACAAGTTTCCAGCTCCATTTTAAGATCAAATTTAAAGTGGACACTCTCTAAGCGCCAGGACAATCTTAGCTCTAGTCTTTTCTATTTCTATTCTATGTATAGCTAAGATAAAACAATGCCTCCTCCACTATACAGAAATATTCAACCTAGGCCCAAAGGAATCATTTTGAGTCAGAATTTCTCTCTGGCTTTTACAAAGCATTCTTTGTTATTAACAGAGTTTACAGTCAGATTGCCCAGATCTACAAGTATTAGACTGAATTTAACATTTTTAACCCTGATGCCGTTTTGCCTTCCTGATCTTTAAACACCAATTTATTGAGTCGAAACCCCAGTTCTCCAAAACTTGTAAATTAATGTACAAAGCAACAGCAGGAACGGGGAACCTGGCAGTTAATTAACATAAAAACTATTTCTTTGCTTATTCCTTAGGCACACACTCGCTCACTACTGCCTTATTAATATGCAGAGAGAGAAAATAAAAACTTTATTGATCTGACAGGCTTCCTCCCGCATCTGAAAACTAAACTCAACTCCTCATAAATGCTCCTGACTGACACTGCATACTGGCCCCTGCGGCAGTCGCTTTGTAGACGATGCCAGAGTGCCCATCTTTATGTGAAGTTTTGAAAGCACAGCATTTGATGTGGAAGCAATTGCTTGAGGAGCGCCTGTATATGGCTTAGATTACATCCCTCACTTTTAATGATATTGTTCTCTGCTGCGTTTCAAGTCAGGTCTCGGTGTGCGAATCAATATTCTAATGGAGATTATTCAATTTTGTAACCATTAGTCAAGCTCTGATAATTCAAAAACAAGATAAGAGGGATAGATTAGTCAAAAATTCTCATGTCTCAGATGGAGATCAAGTCCTAAATACAATGAAGAGATGTGATATACTGCATTTATTTCACTTTCTCCGTCTCCAAGTTCATTTAGGGGGTTTGTGGACAATAATAATCTCCCATGAAGCTGTAAATGGTTATTGACGGTCATTACTGTGAGACCACCAACAACCGTCCTGTAACCGATCAATAAGCATTAGCTCATAAATAAAGTCAGCAATGGGTTATTTAAGAGGAAAGCCAAGGATTTTATTGTTGTATTTACTGTACATTTAGGTCATTAATTTCTGGAAAGAATATCTGATTGGAAATGTAAGGTTTTATGACTTGTGGTTGAAACGGGAAAGTCATATGGTGTCGCAAAATACAAAAATATTTTGCGACACCATATGGGAATAGTTTACCTTTGGGGAAGTCAACATGGTTAAAAACAATAAAAATGTCATCAAGGTCACGGACCTTTAAGTGATAGGACTTTCACATCTATAACTTTATGGCTGACTGTAAGTTTGTACTGAGAACTGATACAGTCACTTTAAAAATCCCATCGTTGCAAACCTCTTTTCAATTCATGAAATAGGACTTCAATTTATTCAAAGGGGTATCCTAAATCTTTAAAGTGATAGAACATTGCTAGTTTATTGGATATGTGGTAGAATGGTCTTTGGGCCACTCATGTTTTTCTAGTGATGCCATCACAGCTTAGGATGTAGCATTCTGACCATAAAAGGTTAACCAGATACATCAGTATATGTCCATCTTTGTGGCCTATTTTTTAGCCATTCTTTAGCAATATGCCGGTGCCAGATAGAGTATCATAGTGAATTTAAAAAAAAACTTCAAGTAATAACAGCATAAGGGAAGGCTAAATGGAGCCTAATTTTGGTCTGCATTTTCATTTTGAATGACCTTTATGGTGAATATCAACAACTATGTAATGTGCAGTGCTCCAGTGCAGTCCAAAAGCATGTGTGATCATGACCATGGTGTACTCATTTGCATAAATTAAAACAGATTTCTCTCTATAATGACATATAACTAGAAAACAGGAATGAAAAACTGAAAAGCTCATAGACTGCCCTACTAATTGTGGGTTTTACTTGTGAGGTGATAGTGGTAGACTACCCTTTAACACTACGGCCCCTGTTTCCATGCTCAATGTCACATCTCTTTGTGCATATCCCTCTATTTCTCCTTATTTCTAATTTCCTGACAGAACATGAAGACAATGATGCAACAAGGTGAAAGAGAACAAGCTCATGAGAAGCAATGCAGATTCCATGTGAAGTGACAGCTTCCACTCAGTAAAATAGACCTCAAAGACAAATTGTTTTAATTGTAAGCTTATTAAAAAGACAGTGACCCACAGCTAATTGGTTAAATGAGAGAAGATCTTCAATTAATATGTTACTCTCAATCAGAGAGGCGCCGGCAGTTTTAATTTTTCTTATGTGGAAGCGCCATACATCTTTTGACAGAAATTGCTTTCTGCTCATTTTGACACTTACACATGACAGTTTATTTGCTGTTGAGGGTCCCATAGGACAATGCTGTTTACCTATAACTGACATTTACCGGAATTCTCTTTATATATTGGAGAATAAATCGAAATAATAGCGATACACTGTAATTTATATTGTCTCTTCAGATCTATCTGGCAGTGACTGCGAGACAAACCTGTTCCTAGTAACGTCCAATGGCAAATTGCGGATTTTATTCACTGAAAATTGCATATTTAATATGGAATATTCTTATACCCAAAATAATACAGGACACTGCAGGAGAATCTTGACAAACTTCAGTGAAAATGTATAAAACAGTCTTAAAGACCATAGCAGCCAATCACAGTGCAGCTTTTATTTCATATTCTATAGTTGGATTTGTTTTGGACAGTTACCCCTAATTGAATTATTGGTTGCCATTGAGTGTTGCAGACCAACATATGGTAGAGTCAAATTCCATGTATTAGAATTCCAAAAAATCTTTTAAATTATTTGAATGCAAATGGATGTCATGACACAGATGCAAACAGAGCCTTATATAAAGAAATCTGTTCCTATTGTACTATATTTAATGTAAATTAAGGGTGCGGTCAAAGGTGACGTTTACAATGCATTTTAAAATGCAATGCAGAAACACATGAGTTTGACTGGTACCTAGACTGGTATGAAAGAGTAGATTCTCCTCTTTCAGGGAAAAAAGCAGAAATTCTTGGTGCCAGGGATCCAGAGTTATGGCTCCTAGAACCCAGGATGTATCCTTGGAGGAGCCACCCTCTGAGGATGTATGAGACAAGGTAGAGACAATATAAAAAAAGCATATAATGTATGATATAGCATGTTCTGGACAGAATTAGAACATCTGCCACCTGTGATATTTATTGATGATGTGTTTTGAGGTTATATAAAAAGATAACCCCACTAAAATTGTAGAGGAAATGTTTGAAGCTAAAGCAATGTCACGGACATCTTAATTGTATTCTATTCTCCTCTAAGTGCTTCCAGTGGTCACAGGAATGAAACATATAATTAGTGTTACAGATGACTTGTCCTAGACAAAAACACATACTCTACATGTATCCCCCCCTGGATTTGTATATGGACACACTGTACACCATATGGCTGATTAAACACTGTAATGATGCTGATACGCGACTGATGAAACAGAAATTGGCTGAACATTTGTTAAGGATACAGCCATGAAAGAAGTGGAAAAAGAATGAGCAGATATATTCCCAACAACTGTCCTATGTTCTAAGATGATATTTAGTAAACTGAGTCTTTTACTTGTGTGAGTGAACAATTTCATTCCTTCATGTTAATTAGTTGGCGTAAGACTATGTGTCGAATTATTGCATTATGTTCTAAGGAAAAAAGATTATATTTAATTCACTGGACTACAACAAAGCGCTGCTTCTTCCTATATTGGGGCTGTTTCACGTACTATAGACACCGGATTTCCTAAAACTTCATCTCCGACTTCATCTCCCTTAATAAGTTTCTTTGGAAGTTAGATGGTAAGCCCCAATATAGGTTATAGCTGTAAAATATTTTGGTGTTTTATAAATATAATATATATTATAAGAGAAGTTTGGAGTATAGTTCTGTTCTTAATTTATTTAGCAATTTGGTATATGCAAATGATTCACTTGAGTGCTGACACCTCACTAAGGAGTGTGCATTCATTAACCGTCCTTGTGGTTGAGCGCTGTTGTAATCCATATTGCTGATTGAACACAATAATAATGTTCACTTGCAGGTCACTAATGAGTAGACTCTTAATTTAATCATGCATATAACAAATTCCCACTTGAGTATGTCGTGACATCATTGTCCTGTCTGCCTCAGTGACAGAATGTCCTGGATCTCAGTGACTGCATCGGGTTCTCCCTCTTTAATGCATTAACACTAATTGTGCCAATAACACACATTGACACAAAGCAAACTTCAACCTAGAGACAAATTAGTTTAGAAAAAGTATGTTTGCTTATTTCCAGAAGTATAAGCATTGTTACTGGAGAGAGGTAGTCACTAGAGATGAGCGAACATGCTCGTCCGAGCATTAGGGTACTCGAAACTGCTCGTTGCTCGGACGAATACTTCGCCCGCTCGAGAAAATGGCAGTCCCCGCCGTTTTGCTTTTGGCGGCCAGAAACAGAGCCCAATCACAAGCCAGGAGACTCTGCATCCACCCAGCATGACGTGGTCCCCTTACACGTCGATAGCAGTGTTGGCTGGCCAGATCAGGTGACCCTGGGATAGACTAGCCGCTGCCCGCGCTGCTCGGATCATTCTGTGTCTGGATGCCGCTAGGGAGAGAGCTGCTGCTGGTCAGGGAAAGCGTTAGGGTGTTCTATTAGCTTACTGTTAGCAGGAGTGATTCTCCAAGAACCCACACAGCCCTTCTTAGGGCTACAATAACGTTATACTTTTTTTTTTTATTTGCAGCTATTACCTATTGTAAGGAATTTGCAGGGGACTTGCTACCGTTGTGTTTAGCTCTTAGTGACACACATATCCACCGAAACACCAAATGGGAAATTTATTAGGGGTTGGATTTCAATTAGGCACAGTCGCCATTTCCTTTTTATTTTACGTTTATTTTGTTTAATAACTCAGCGTCATCTCATCTGCATAGTAGTGTGCTTTCATACTTGGCTAGAATAGCCATAGGAGAATCCAAACGGCTTACTTACGCCTACAGTAGTTATATATATTTGATTTCTGGTTGATCTGCTGGTGGCTGTACTTGCTGCAGTGCATCTACTAGCAAATTGTGAGCAATTTGTAGTGAGACTTGCGACCGCTGTGTTTTGCGCTTAGTGACGCACATATCCATTGCAAAGACCGAAGTGGGAAAATTATTAGGGGTTGGATTTCAATTAGGCACAGTCTGCCATTTCTTTTTATTTTCGTTTTTATTTTTTAATAACTCAGTGTCATCTCATCTGCATAGTAGTGTGCTTTCATACTTGGCTAGAAAATAGCCATAGGAGAATCCAAACGGTTACTTACGCCTACAGTAGCGTTATATATATTTGATTTCTGGTTGATCTGCTGGTGGCTGTACTTGCTGCAGTGCATCTACTAGCAATTGTGGAGCAATTTGTAGTGAGACTTGCGACCGCTGTGTTTTGCGCTTAGTGACGCACATATCCATTGCAAAGACCGAGTGGGAAAATTTATTAGGGGTTGGATTTCAATTAGGCACGTCTGCCGCCATTTACTTTTTTTTACGTTTATTTTTTTAATAACTCAGCGTCATCTCATCTGCATAGTAGTGTGCTTTCATACTTGGCTAGAAAATAGCCATAGGAGAATCCAAACGGCTTACTTACGCCTACAGTAGCGTTATATATATTTGATTTCTGGTTGATCTGCTGTGGCTGTACTTGCTGCAGTGCATCTACTAGCAAATTGTGACAATTTGTAGTGAGACTTGCGACCGCTGTGTTTTGCGATTAGTGACGCACATATCCATTGCAAAGAACCGAAGTGGGAAAATTTAGAGGGGTTGGATTTCAATTAGGCACAGTCTGCCATTTCCTTTTTATTTTACGTTTATTTTGTTAATAACTCAGCGTCATCTCATCTGGCATAGTAGTGTGCTTTCAATACTTGGCTAGAAAATAGCCATAGCAATAGGATAGCATCGTTTGGTTTTAAAACTAAAAACACAAAAAAAACAAAAAAACACAAAAAAAAGTTAAAAAAAAATTAAAGTTATAACTCTCATTTTCAATGTTTAAACCCGAGGGCTAGGGGTAGGGACGAGGCGGGGACGTGGGCGTCCAAATACTGAGGGGTCAGAGGCCGTGGTCCTGGGCGGGGTGAGACACACCTGCTTATGAGGGAGCAGGGAACGCCGCAGAGCTACACTCCCTAGGTTCATGTCTGAAGTTACTGGACTCGTGGTAGAGCACTGTTGAGGCCAGAACAGTGCGAACAGGTGATGTCGTGGATTGCCGACAATGCTTCGAGCAATTTGTCCACCAGTCAGTCTTCCACGCAGTCCACCCTGTCACCGAAATCGGCACTCCTCCAGCTCCTGCACCTCAGCCTCCTCCCCCCATCGCTCCGCCCCCTCCCAGGAAAATTTGCCATTTGAACCGGCATACTCTGAGAACTGTTTTCTGCCCTTCCCACACTCACAAACCACTTGTCCGGTTGCTGCTGAGCATTTTCCGATGCCCAGGTTTTCCACCATCGCAGTCTGTGGTTGATGATGACCTTCTTACGTAGTGGAAGAAGTGTCTAAAAGGTGTCCGACGATGAGGAGACACGGTTGTCAGACGTGGGGAAGTTGTTGTCAGGGCAGAAGTCCGAGGGGGAGAGCAGACTGAGGGATCGGAGGATGATGAGGTGACAGACCCAAGCTGGGTTGATAGGCCGGGTGAACCAGTGCTTCTGAGACAGAGGAGAGTCCTCGACCAGAACAGGTTGGAAGAGCAGTGGTGGGGCCAGATGGAGAGGCAGGGCCAAGCTGGTGCATCAGCGCCAAATGTGTCAACTATGAAGCTCCCGTGGCGAGGGCTCTTGCGGCGAGGGCTAGATTTTCAGAAGTTTGGAGGTTCTTTAGGAAACACCGGATACCGACGGACTGTGGTGTGCAACATTTGCCAACCAGGCTCAGCAGGGTTCCCACCACTACTAGCTTAACTACCACCAGTATGCGCAGGCATATGAATGCTAAACACCCCACTCAGTGGCAACAAGCCCGTTCACCTCCCCTGCAACCCACTGCTCCTTCCCCTGTGTCACTGTAGTCACCCCCTGCCCAGGACCTGCCAAAAAACCCCATCGCGCCTCCACTGATCCTCCACAGCATCTCCGGAAACGCAAATATAGTGCAACCCACCCCACGCCCACCCTTAATGTCCACATCTCCAGATGGCTTAGCCTGGAGATGCTGCCCTATAGGCTAGTAAGACCGAGGCCTTTCGCAACCTCATGGCGGCGGCTGCCCCTCGGTATTCGGTCCCCAGCCGCCACTACTTTTCCCGATGTGCCGTCCCAGCCCTGCACCAGCACGTGTCAGACAACATCATCCGTGCCCTGACCAACGCCGTTTCTGACAAGGTCCACCTGACCACAGACACGTGATGAGTGCTGCCGGGCAGGCCACTATATTCGCTGACGGCACCTTGGGTTAACTGGTGGAGGCTGGGACCGAGTCTGACCCTGCGGCTGGTCATATACTGCCGACGCCGAGGATTGCGGGGCCTACCTCGGTCCAGGTGTTTCAGGCCTACTATGCCTCCTCCTCCTCCCCCCCCCCCCCCCCCTCCTCCTCCTCCGAATTACCATCCGTGGGCATGGCCCATCAGTCGTAGCTCTAGGCACAGCAGCAGTGCCGTCGCTAAGCGACAGAGGCGGGGGCTCAAACTGCTGAGCCTAGGCGATAAAGGCACACCGCCCAAGCTATTACAGGGCATCACGGCGCAGACTGATCTGTGCGTGCAACCGCTGAACCTGAAGCCAGGCATGGTTGTGTGTGACAACGGCCGTAACCTGGTGGCGGCTCTGCAACTCGGCAGACTGACACATGTGCCATGCCTGGCCCATGTGTTAAATCTGATAGTTCAGCGTTTCCTCAAGACATACCCCAATCTGTCTGATTTGCTCACGAAGGTGCGCCGCATCTGTGCGCATTTCAGGAAGTCCAGCACAGATGCTGCCACTCTCAGGGCACGCAGCGCGCCTCCAACTGCCCGCTCACCGACTGTTGTGCGACGTGCCCACGAGGTGGAATCAACACTGACCATGTTATCCAGAGTTTACCAGCAGCGCGAGCGATTGTAGACTGCCAGATGTCAACTTCCACCAAAACTGGTAGTAGGTCAGTCAGCTTCCTCAAGTCTACAATGAGGAGTGGACGTGGATGTCTGATATCTGTCGGGTGTGAGTAACTTTGAGGAGTCAACACAGATGGTCAGTGGCGATGCCGCCATCATCAGCCTCACCATCCCGCTGCTTGGCCTGTTGAAAAACTCTCTGATCAGCATGAAGTCGGAAGCTTTGCGCTCGTCACAAGAGACGGTGGAAGAAGATTCCCTTGTTGATAGCCAAAGCACCCTTAGGTCTGTTTTCGCGCATATCGGAGGAGTGGAGGTGGAGGAGGATGAGAGGAAGAGGAGGAGAATGTTGGCGAGACACAAAGGGGACCATTGTTGATCCTTCACTGTTCCGTGTATGGGCAGAAGAGAGGAGTTGGAGAGTTGGAGGAGGAGGAAATGGACAGTCAGGCCAGTGAGGGAGTGAATTCTTACGCGTTGGTACTCTGGCGCATATGGCAGATTTCATGCTAGGCTGCCTATCCCGTGACCCTCGCGTTCAAAGAATTTATTCCAGCAACCGATTCTGGGTGTTCACTCTCCTGGACCCACGTACACAGCAAATCTTTCCACTCCATCCCTGGAGAGGAAAGGAGGTTGAGAATGCATGAATACCAGCAGGCCCTGGTTCACAAGCTGAAACAGTATTTCCCTTCTGACACCGCTAGCGGCAGAGTGCGTAGTTCTGGCGGGACAATAGCGAGGGAGAGTAGCGAGCAGGCAGCTTGTCCAGCACTGGCAAGGGTAACGCTTTAACAAGGCTTTTGCCAGCTTTATGTCACCCCCAGCAAGACACTGTCACTGTCCCCAGTTCGCGCAGAGTAGGGCTAATCTTTACAGAAAGATGTGAGGGAGTACGTAGCTGACCAACCCATCGTCCTAAATGATCACACGCTCCCTACAACACTGGGTTTCAAAGCTGACATGTGCACGAACTGGCCGCTGTACGCCTTGGAGGTTCTTGCCTGCCCTGCCGCTAGCGTCTTGTCCGACGGGTTTTCAGTGCAGCTGGTGGCATCATCACCGATAAGCGTACACGCCTTGTCGCTGACAGCGCTGACAGGCTGACGCTTATTAAGATGAATAAAGCCTGGATTTCTCATATTTCCAATCTCCACCAGGTGAAGGAAGCTCAACCTGAATAATTTATCCACTCCTCCT
>CM033647.1:87379575-87420537 GCA_019512145.1 Engystomops pustulosus | reverse complement strand
CCTCCTCATTTTCCTCCTTCTCTCCTCTTGTACAGTAAAGCAGAGGAAACTGGCTATTTTTTGACAGGGCCCACTGGCTCTAGCTATAGTACTTTATGCATTTAATTTTTCTGGAGGGCCACTACCCGGTCCTCTGTTTTAAAAATTTTTGGGAGTCCACATAACAGGCACTCAATCTAATTCAATTTTTCTGGAGGGCCAACCTACCCGCTCCTCTGGTTTGTAAAACTTTTTTGGACTGCCACATACAGCGCCTCAATCTATTCCTTTTACTGGAGGGCCCCTACCTGCTCCTGCTCTTGGTGGAAAATTTTTGGACTGCCACATACGGCACTCATCTATTCCATTTTACTGGAGGGTCCACCTACCTGCTCCTCTGGTTTGAAAAGTTTTTTTGGACTGCCACATACATGCACTCAATCTATTCAATTTTTCTGGAGGGCCACCTACCCCTCTCCTCTGGTTTGAAACTTTTTTGACTGCCACATACACACTCAATCTATTTCATTTTTTGGAGGGCCACCTACCTGCTCCTCTGGTTTGAAAACTTTTTTGGGACTGCCACATACAGGCACTCAATCTATTCCATTTTACTCTGGAGGCCACCTCCCCCCCTCTGGTTTGAAAACTTTTTTGGACGGCCACATACAGGCACCATATTTCTTTTTTCTGGGGGCCACCTACCTCTTCCTCGGTTTGAAAACTTTTTTTGGACTGGCACATACAGGCACTACCAATTAATTGTCTCCATAGCACCTCCACACGCTGTCTCCATTTTACCTCCACAAGTCGTTCCATATAGCTGCCTCCATACACATCAGTCCCCTTTCAAACGAGGTGTGGTCAGGCAGAAATTTGGGGTTGTTTTCATGGGTCCCATCAAAGTTGTACTTTGTCGCCACCCTGCTGTGTTATCCACAAAATACTGGCAAACCTTAATCATACCACTATACTTTCAGCGCTCTTGCGCATCTGTTTACATTCCCCTCACACCGCCATACCTAAACTTATAAGAACGCTACTAACACTTGATCTTATACAAAGGTTCTTAGAAGTGCTGTTTGGGAGTAGCCTAGAGACAGGGGCTTGGATTGGCGAAAGCTCGCCTGGCAGCGGAAGCGCCAGCTCCATGCCAAGACCAACTAAACAAGTTTTCACTGCAGCACCTTTAATCTACTACTAGTTCACTGCCTCCATACATGGTCCCCCCTTATCAAACAGCTGTGTCATGCAGAATTTGGGGGTTGTTTTCATGGCTTCCATGTTAACTTTGTCGCCACCCTGCTGTGTAATCCACAAATATCTGCAAAAACTTTATACATGTCCCGATATTATTTGAGCGCTTCTTGCTCACCTCCTTTGGTTCCCCTCTCTGCACCATTGGTTGAAGCCTGAGTCATTTAGGGTATGTCGCCATGACACTCTGCTAGCCTGCTGCCGCTGCCCTCTGCATGCCGTCCCTATATTGTCAGGGTCAATTATTGGATGTTTTAGATGCTATCTAGCTTCATTCTGTCACTCTGTCATGGCCATGCTGTTTGCCCATAATTTTGGCAATATGGTGCGATTAAGCAGCTCATAGGCATCCATGCATCTGCCCCTGCTTTTTCCTGTCCATTTCCGTGGTGTTCCATCCTTTTCTGAGTTCCCAGGGTGTTTGGCCAAGCTTCCCTGTGCAGAGCCTTGGTCCCCTTGAAAAAGCTCAGTCTCCATTTGACTTCAATGGGGCTCGTTATTCAGACGAGCACTCGAGCATCGGGAAAGTTCGTCTCGATAACGAGTACCCGAGCATGTTTAGTGCTCTCTACTCTAGTAGTCACCATTTCAGGACTGTGTGTGATTAGGACATGATTGCTCAGGGTAAGAGGGCACTACTAGACCTCAAAACGCTGTGGCTGGACCGACCTTGGATAATTTTGGTGTTAGGGAGATTTTAGGATCTTTATAGCATCATTATACTCTCCGCTTGGGCAGCATTTATTTCCCTGAACCTATGAAGGAACTAGGCAAGCTATCCCCTATCGCCCTCACTTGTTTAACTCTGGCCATTGCAAGTCTCTGTGTATCACTTCAGATGTCCCAGGGATCAAGTAGGTCACCTGATGAAAAGTCTGCTCTTTTTGTCAGGACAATTTACTCTTTATTCAAACCTGGTTAGATCCGTCACTAATTCCATGCACTAGAAGAATTTGGGCACTTTAGACTGATTTTAAATCAACAATACCAAAAGCGAGCTGATCCCTTAGCCTTCTTAGACCCTTATTTTTTATAACATCCTGGGAGATATCTGTTGTAGCACGTGGCCATATAGTAAGGCATAGGAAAGCTTGAAGAGAGTGGATCCTGCCAGGGGCACACACCATTATGTCAGTGTGCTTGGTTTACAATACTTCATCCTGGTGGATAGAATAAAGATGAATGCACAGCACTCCGTTCGTCCAAGATATATTTATTCACATGTGATACAAGCTACGTTTCGGCTAGCTCAATGTAGCCATTTCAAGCAGTTTCTGTTTGCTGTTTCTCACAAGTGCTGCCTACCTGTACTACATTCATCCTGGTGGTAGATTTCCTTTAAGGTGCGCAAATATATTAAGTGAAAAATAGCATGACATCATTCTTTAAAACAATCCATGTTGCTATCTACACTACAACTTTAAAGGAAACCTACCTTGAGTTTTCTACTATCGAGTTTATCTGATGGTAGATTTCTCCTGCCTGCCTATGTCCTAGTCTATAATTAATAATCCTGGACCCTAAAAAACATTATTTTCTAAATGTAAATTCAACTGCAGAGGCTACTGGGGCATGTACTAAGCCTTAGCTCGCATTGCCTTGACAGGCAATTATATGCCCAAGTAGCCTATCAGTTAATTTATCATATTACTAATATCATTTTTACAAGTTGGGTTAGGTTCAATTATTACTGCAGATAGGACGAGACAGGACAGATCTACAATCGATCTACTTCGGATATAAATTCCTCATGGAGGTTTCCTTAATATTCCGGCATCGGACCCCCTACCTGATAATATCACAACATGTTTCTTGCCCTTGGCAACCTCAATTATGCATATGGACACGCCCCTCATTACAAACTACTGGAGGAGTGTGCAAACATGTTATCCACAGTCTTTCTATGTTATATGTTATTTCGCTGCTCAAGAAGGTGAGAAAGAACTACAATACACATCCTATAGACCACATTCATACCGGTGGCAAAGAGATGCCTCCTGAATCCCTGACGTAGTCACCTGGCTACTATCCAACCAATAATGGGCCAAGCCAAATTGTATCAGGGATCACAGACTAGAAGCGGAATATAAGGGTTTATGGTTATAAAAGCTTTCTTCCCTAAATTGAGAAGTTTTATTGATAACCATTGTCTGGAATTAGATGAGGACCTTCAGTGCAAGAATTCACAACACGCTCTGGTTATAGACGAAATCTTTGAGGTATCCTGTGAGATTATATGTAGGATCCTAGCTATCATGTTTGAATGCTCTCAATACATAACAGTTGTATCCACCTCCCATGACACAAACATCTTCATCCACCACGGGTTATTATATTGTTGTATTCCAGTTGGGTGTGGCAAATGCCTCTATTTCTTTTATAGAAGGCAAATATAAAAAAAATAAATTATGCAAAAATGCAAATACAATTTTTTTTGTCAATTTCACTGCATTTGGATTTTTTTTTTTTTCTTCCCGCTGCCTTTACACACACGGAATATCAAATACCACCAGTATGGAATTACCCAAAAAAACTAGCCTTCAACCATTTTTGAAGTGATGGAATCAAAAAAACAAAGGTAAAATGGAAAAAGTCTAAACGGTGGCAGGGTTAAGACTCCTGCTTTGTGGCACCCTGTGATGTTGTCTGCTCGGTCCACAGCAAGCATGAGGAGGACAGGAGAGGTAAATGCTTCACATAAATGCAGATATCATCTTCACAAAAAATTTGAATATAATTTTAATTGTTGCAAACCGCTGCAATGGACCTGTTCCAGTAGGGAGGGGCATAGTTGAATATGAAAGCTATAACACACAGTAACAGATAGCTCTTTGTTGCACTATTTCCACCCCCTTTTCCCAGCGTTACTTGCAGCCCACAGAAACAGCAGGGGTGAGATTTGTTCCATTTTGTTATTTTCAAGAACGCATTGAGACATTTGGGAAAATTCACATGATTATAGAATCTGTACAAACAATGAAAACATAGTATATAGAGTATGACTTGTCTAGTTTCTTCGCAGTGTTTTAGTAATATTACCTGCACATAGCTCAATGTATAAATCTATCATTGTGTCCAATGTATCAACTATTCATCTTCTGATCTCATATATATTTACATACTCCAGTTTTCCATCTATATAAAATTGGCTAGTAAATAGTCTAGTTTTATTGAGGGTCCATAAAGATATGTTAGTAAATTATTTATTTTTTATGTACCTGTCTGTTCATTGGATACAGTCATACATTCAAAGGGCTATTCTGGGACTAATATACTATATCCTTAAAAAGGTCATCGTATCAGACGGTATGGGTTCTAATACCAATGACTACTCTCTAATAGCAATCCGTTTTGGGATACCGCTCCAGATTCACAATCCGTCTAATGTTCATGGCCATAAATTAGATATCTGTTCATAGGCTCTTAATCGCCTCCACTGAGCATAAACTCACTCGCAGGCGGGAGCAGGATGGAAAGATCATCTTTAACATCCATGTTCCCCACAGTATACAACTTATTGGGGGCATTTACTAAGGCCCGATTCGCGTTTTCCCGACGTGTTACCTACCCGAATATTTACGATTTGCGCTGCATCGGCGCGGCATGCACGCGACAGAAATGTTGGCGTGGCCGAACGAAACCCGCCGATTCGAAAACCACCGGCATTTAAAAAAAAGTGTTGCGGGACTCGCGCTTCCTTCACTAGGATAGGTCGGTGAACTTCAGGTGCATTCCAGCAGGCCTCGGGATTCAGCACAGCCGGCACCTGGTGGACTACGAGGACTACCTTATGAAATCCCGGCTCGCGACCCGAATCCACCGCGAGAAAACGCGTGCTGGATCGCAATGACCGTGTAGTAAATCTGCCCCATACTATCAGATGGAGGCAAAATATATGCATCTATGGATACTCTCAGCATTCTCTGGTATATAGACTGAGCATATTCTAAAAACTAAGTTGATTGTGGTCTTCCCTGATAGAGACATTTTTTCTCTCGTTTTTTTTTTATCTGTCTTTAATAGTGGCATTCGAGACTTGTAGTGGAAGTCATGCACTGTAAGGAGAGCCGATTCTAGGACACACAAATCTCAGAATATCTATGTCAGATTGTTCCGATTTGTGGCCCAACTTTCATTAAGTTACTGGAAAGTGCTGGCGAGATTCTCATTTTCTTTTGTCTATTGAATCTATTTGTATATCCACAGATAGTCTTTAGTATGTGGTATTTGCTGTAAATCAGTGAATGCTTTTGAGATCAATGTTTCTTTGCCTCAGGCCATGATATTTAAGTTATTTGTCAAAGTACCATCTGGCTAGACAACAGGCTATATATTATTCATTTACCAACAGTTGCCAGCGTTTGAACTTTGTACTTTTCAGATTTATAATTCTGCTCATGCTGAGGATGGATACATACATATTATTGAGCAATGATATGTAGGGAGCTATTACTTGTGATTTGAAGGCACTTCTTTGAAACTAGATCACAATTTTTCCATTGTGTATAAAGATATTGAGAGATTAGACTGGATAAAGCCCCAGAGAAGACCACAAACACTCTTACACAATCCGAAGCTTCTGCCCTTTTTTGCCTGGGGCCTATTATACCACCGGGTCTGGCACCTCTAGAAGATCTTTCAACAATGTGTAAATTATTATAACATTGTTTCCATTCACATGGGGGATGGCTGGCTTTTTAGGTTTCCATTTACATCATTTCAAAACAATTATGAGTTACTACTGAATATACAATTGTAGGGCTACCACATTTTTGAATTGGTATACATTTAAATTAGTTAACTCCAGCATGGACATGGATTTGATACCTTACTTACTATGGATTGGCATTACCAAGAAGGTATAAGAAGTATTCAATTTTGAAAAGTTCTACTTGCGCTTTGTGAGTAGATTTTAGTGATGGTGTAGCAGATTATCCTTTTTATTCAATGCATGCATAGCATGTAGTGAGAGTTGCAAAAATTGTAAAAATAGGCTGCACACCAACATATAGAAAAGAGTGGGTATTTGACACATGTGGAGGGTTTATTAAGACTATTTTTTAAAATTCCCGTCTTAAATTCCCTGCTCCTGGCGCTCCATTGCCTGTATCTAAGAGGCTCTGGACGTCTAATATGGACACAACCTCTACATGTCGGGTCTTAGTAGACCAGGTCTGACCTGGCCGAGATACTGCAATACTCTCTTCCAATCCTCCTCCACAGAAACTATAATTAAAGATGGGCGAGTTAAATTCGGTTTGAACGAGATTCTCTTGAATTTTTTGAAAAAATTTGAATCGACCCGAAGCAAATCAGAAGATCACTTAAAAAACAGGTATTTCCTGACTGCAGAGAGCCTGTAGGGTATTGTGAAAACATTGTGCCATGCGTTAAATATGCCTAGGGAGCGTGGTTTGGTCTTCAAACAATGCTGTGTTTTAGTATGATAACGCACATGACAGCTGCCGCTCAAGAATCGCTTCACCTTTAATTCCATGTGCACTACAGAGGCCAACTGGCCAATGACAAAGGGGAGGGTGGCGGCACATGGTAGGCTGCAGAGTGGCACAAGGATAGAGTGTGAGGTGGATTTAACAATAGCAGCAGCAGGAGCCACAGGTGCAGCAACATGGCTGGCAGCAACGTGGAAAGCCACGAGTGGCACATGATAGAAGTGGAGGTGGCGTCAGCAGCAGCAGCAGCAGAAACCCCACATGGCACAATGGTAGAGTGTGGAGGCGGCTCGCGGCAGCAACAGCAGCAGGAGCCCATAAAGTTGGCACATGATAGAGTGTGCAAACTATGAATTTTCTATTTATTTTACAAAAGTGATTTAACAACAGGGAGAATCAAACTTTATTTCATGTGACAGGGGTGTTGCTAGGGTCTTAAAAGATCCAGGGCACGGCTCCAATGCATATGTATTCAATTTTTTAGTAGTGACTAGAGATGAGCGAACATGCTCGTCCGAGCTTGATGCTCGGTCGAGCATTAGGGTACTCGAAACTGCTCGTTGCTCGGACGAATACTTCGCCCGCTCGAGAAAATGGCAGCTCCCGCCGTTTTGCTTTTTGGCGGCCAGAAACAGAGCCAATCACAAGCCAGGAGACTCTGCACTCCACCCAGCATGACGTGGTACCCTTACACGTCGATAGCAGTGGTTGGCTGGCCAGATCAGGTGACCCTGGGATAGACTAGCCGCTGCCCGCGCTGCTCGGATCATTCTGTGTCTGGATGCCGCTAGGGAGAGAGCTGCTGCTGGTCAGGGAAAGCGTTAGGGTGTTCTATTAGCTTACTGTTAGGCAGGAGTGATTCTCCAAGAACCCAACAGCCCTTCTTAGGGCTACAATAACGTTCTGACAGGCTGACGCTTATTAAGATGAATAAAGCCTGGATTTCTCATAATTTCCAATCTCCACCAGGTGAAGGAAGCTCAACCTGAATAATTGATCCACTCCTCCTCCTCCTCATTTTCCTCCTTCTCCTCCTCTTTGTACAGTAAAGCAGAGGAAACTGGCTATTTTTTGACAGGGCCCACTGGCTCTAGCTATAGTACTTTATGCATTTAATTTTTCTGGAGGGCCACCTACCCGGTCCTCTGTTTTAAACAATTTTTGGGAGTGCCACATACAGGCACTCAATCTATTCAATTTTTCTGGAGGGCCACCTACCCGCTCCTCTGGTTTGAAAACTTTTTTGGACTGCCACATACAGGCACTCAATCTATTCCATTTTACTGGAGGGCCACCTACCTGCTCCTCTGGTTTGAAACTTTTTTTGGCTGGGCCACATACAGGCAAACGGTCAATTCTATTCCATTTTACTGGAGGGGCCACCTCCATGCTCCTCTGGTTTGAAAAGTTTTTTTGGACTGCCACATACAGCACTCATCTATTCAATTTTTCTGGAGGCCACCTACCACCACGCTCCTCTGGTTTGAAAACTTTTTTGGACTGGCCACATAACAGGCACGCAATCTATTTCATTTTACTGGAGGGCCACACCTACCCTGCTCCCTGGTTTTGAAAACTTTTTTGGACTGTGTCCCACAATACAGGCCTCATCTATTCCATTTTAACTGGAGGGTCACCTACCTGCGCCTCTGGTTTGAAAAGTTTTTTGGGACTGCCACATAAAGGCACTCAATCTAGTATTTTTCTTTTCTGAGGGCCACCTACCCGCTCCTCGGGTTTGAAAACTTTTTTTGGACTGCCACCTACAGGCACTCATCATTCCCTTTTAACTGGAGGCCCCTACCTGCTCTCTGTTTTTTGAAAAAGTTTTTTTGGACTGCCATACAGGCACTCAATCTATGCCATTTTAATTTACACTGGAGGGCCCACCTACCCGCTCCTCTGGTTTGAAACTTTTTTTGGACTGCCACATCAGGCCTCAATCTTTTCAATTTTTCTGGAGGCCACCTACCTCTCTACTGGTTTTGAAAACTTTTTTGGCTGCCACAATACAGGCACTATCCAAAATTAAATTGTCCCCCCCATAGCAGCCCCACAAGTTGTCTCCTTGCTACCACTCCAACAGTTCGGTCATATAGCTCCTCCATACATCGTCCCCTTATCAAACTAGGTGTGTCGAGGGCATGAAATTTGGGTTGTTTTCATGGGGTTCCACTCAAAGTTGTACTTTGTCTCCACCCTGCTGTGTTTTATCCACAAAATATACTGGCAAACTTTAAATCATTTACCAATATATATGTCAGCGCTTTTCTTGCGCATCTGTTTACAGTCCCCCTCACCCGCCATATCCTACACTTATAAGAACCTACACACTTGAGCTTATAACAAAATTTCTTAGAAGTGCTGTTTGGGGAGTAGCCAGAGACAGGTGCTGGATTGGCGAAAGCTCGCCTGGCAGCGGAGCGCCAGCCTCCATGCGCTAAGCGCTTCTTTGCTCATCTGTTTACAATATCTCCCCTCACCGCCTCCATATCCCAAAGTTCTATAAGAAACCTACTACACTTGATCTTATACAAAAGGTTTCTTAGAAGTGCTGTTTGTGGAGTAGCCTAAACAGGGTCTTGGATTTGGCGAAAGCTCGCCATGGCAGCGGAGCACCAGCGCCATGCCAGACCAACTAACATAGTTTTAAACGGCCGCAGCCCTTTTAATCTACTACTAGTTCAAAGTTCACTGCCTCCATACATGGTCCCCCCCTATCAACGAGCTGTGTCATGCAGAAATTTTGGGTTGTTTTCATGGCTTCCATGGTTAACGTTTGTCCCACCCTGCTGTGTAATCACAGAATATACTGGCACACTTTGTATCATGTACCGTAGTATTTGAGCGCTTCTTTTTCTGCTCACCTCCTTTGGTTCCTCCCTCTCTGGCAACCCATTGGTTTTGAAGCCTGAGTCCATTTAGGGGGATGTCGCCTGACATCGCTACCCCTGCTTGCCGCTGGCCTCTGCCTGCCGTCCCCTAATGTGTGTGGGTCAGGGTCAATTTAATTGGGATGTTTTAGATGCTATCTAAGCTCATCTGTCACTCTGTTCCAGGCCATGCTGTTTGCCCATAATTTTGCATAATGGTGCGATTCAGCAGCCTCATAGCATCCTGCATCTGCCCTTCCTGCTGTTTCCTGTCCATTTCCGTGGTGTTTCCATCCTTTTCTGAGTTCCCAGGTGTTTGGCCAAGCTTCCCTGTGCAGAGCCTGGTCCCCTTGAAAAAATGCTCGAGTCTCCCATTGACTTCAATGGGGCTCGTTATTCGAGACAGCATCGAGCAGCGGGAAAATTTCGTTCTCGATAACGAGTACCCCGGCATTTATTGCTCGCTATCGCTAGTAGTCACCAATTTCAGGACTGTGTTGGATTCAGGACTGCTCAAGGGGGTAAGAGGGCACTACTAGCACTCACAAACGACTCTGTGGCGTGACCAACCTTGTATAATTTTGGTTGTTAGGGGAGATTTTATGATCTTTATAGCATCATTATACTCCTCCCCCCTACTCCTCCGCTTGGGCAGCATTTATATTCCCTTCCCTGTTATTCCCCTGTAACTAGGAGGAACTAGGCAACGCTATCCCCTATCGCCCTCCATTGTTTAACTGGTGCCATTGCAGTGCTCTGTGTATCACTTCAGATGTCCCAGGGATCAAGTAGGTCACCTAGGAGAAAAGTCTGCTCTTTTTTGTTCAGACAATTCTTACTCTTTATTCAAACCTGGTTAGAATCCTCCACTAATTCCATCACTTAGAAGAATTTGGGGCACTTTACTGATTTTAAAATCAACAATACAAAAGCGAGCTGCAATCCCTTAGACCTTCTTAGACCTCCCTTATATTTTATTAACAATCCTGGAGATATCTGTTGTAGCACTGCCATATAGTACAGGCTAGGGAAAGCTTGAAGAACAGAGTGGATCCTTGCCAGGGCACACACCATCTATGCAGTGTGCCTTGGTTTAGCATACGTCATCCCTGGTGGGATAGAATATAAGAGAATGCAGTCAGCACTCCGTTCCTGTCCAAGAATATATTTATCACATGTTGATAAACTACGTTCGGCTAGCTCAATGAGCCATTTTCAAGCAGTTTCTGTTTGCTGTTTCTCACAGTCTGCCTACCTGTACTCACTTCAATCCTGGTGGTAGGATTTCCTTTAGAGTGCGCAAATATATCAAGTGAAAAATAGCAATAGATCATTCTTTAAAAACATATCCATTTGCTATCTACATATCTACACCTTTAAAAAGGAAAACCTACCTGAGTATTCTACTATCCGATTTATCTGATGGTAGAAGTTTCTCCTGCCTGCCGTATGTCCTAGTCTAAATGTTAATATCCTTGGAACCTAAACCAACATTATTTTAACCTAAATGTAAATTAACTGGCAGAGGCTACTGGGCATGTATAGCCTTAGCTCGCATTGCTGGCTTGACAGGCAATTATATGCCCAATGTAGCCTATTCAGTTAATTATACATCTTACTATATGCATTTTTCACAAGTTGGGTAGGTTCATAAGATATTACATCTGCAGATAGGACCGAGCATGCGATCTACAATCCGATCTACTTCTGATATTAAATTCCCTCAGGATGTTTCCTTAATATTCCGGCCATCGGACTCCCTACCTGATAATATCACAACATGTTTCTTGCCCTTGGGCCAACCTCAATTATGCATAGGACACGCCCCCTCATTACAACTACTGGAGGAGTGTGCAACCAATGTTATCCACAGTCTTCTATGTTTTAATGTTATTTCGACTGCTATCAGAAAGGTGAGAAGAACTACAAATACCATCTATAGACCACATTCATACCGGTGGCAAGAGATGGCCTCCTTATCCGGTGACGTGTCTATCACCTGGCTACTATCCAACAAATATGGGGCAAGGCCAATTGTAATCAGGGATCACAGACTAGAAGCGGAATATAAAGGGTTATGGTTATAAAGCTCTTTTCCCTGAAATTGAGAAGTTTTTTAATTGTATACCATTGTCTGAGAATTAGATGAGGACCTTCAATGTCAGAATTCACAACACGCTCTGGTATAGACAGAGAATCTTTGAGGTATCCTGTGAGATTATAATGTAGGATCCTAGCTATGCATGTTTGCATATGCCTCAATACATAACAGTTGTATCCACATCCCATGACACCAACATCTTCACATATCCCACCACGGTTATTATTATTTTGTATTCCAGTTTGGGTGTGGCAATGCCTCTATTTCTTTTATAGAAGGCAACATATAAAAAATAAATAATGCAAAAATGGCAAATCAATTTTTTTTGTCAATTTCACTTGCATTTGGATTTTTTTTTCTTTCTTTTTTGCTTCCCCTGCCTATATACACACACCGAATATCAAATACCACCAGTATAGGATTAACTCCAAAAAAACTACCTTCCAACCATTTTTGAAGTAGTGAATCAAAAAAGCTAGAAGGTAAAATGGAAAAAGTCTAAACGGTGGCAAGGGTTAAGACTCCTGCTTTGTGGCAGCCCTGTGATGTTGTCTGCTTCGGTCCACACAGCAGGAGGAGGACAGGAGAGGTACAATGCTTCACATCCTAAATGCAGATATCATCTTCACCAAAAAATTTGAATATCGAATTTTAAGTTGTTGCAAAGAACCTGCTGCAATGACCTTTCCAGTAGGGAGGTGCATAGTTTAAATATGAAAGCTATAACACACAGTACAGATATCTCCTTGTTGTTCACTATTTTCCACCCCCCTTTTCTTCCCAGCTGTATACTGTCGCGCCACTAGAAACAGCAGGGGTGAGATTTGTTTCCATTTTGTTATTTCAAGAACGCTTGAGACATTTGGGGAAAATTCAATTGATTATAGAATCTGTAGAAACAATGAAACGGATAGTATATAGAGTATAGACTTGTCTAGTTTCTTCTGCAGTGTTTTAGTAATATTCCCTGCAATAGCTCAATGGTATAAATCTATCATGTGTCCAATGTATTCCAGACTATGTCATCTTCTGAGCTCATCTATATATTATACATACTCCGTTTTCCATCTATGGATAAAAATTGGCTAAGTAAATAGTCTTCTTATTGAGGGTCCATAAAGATATGTTAGTAAATTATTTTTATTTTATGGGTCAACCTGTCTTTCATTGGATAGCAGTCATAATCATTCAAAGGGCTATTCTGGGACTAATACTACATATCCTTACAAATAGTCATCGTAACAGACTGGTTATGGGTTCTTAATACCAATTACTCTCTTAATAGCATCCTTTGGGATAAGCCGGCTCCAGATTTCACATCCTAATGTTCATGGCCATAAATTAGATATCTTTCTAGGCTTCTTAATGCCTCCACTGAGCATAACTTCACTCCGCAGTGCGGAGCAGGATGGAAAGATGCATCTTACATCCATGGTTCCCCCAGTATACAACTTATTGGGGCATTTACTAGGGCCCCGATTCGCGTTTTGCCCGACTGTGTTACCACCCCTCCGAATATTTACGATTTGCGCTGCATCGCGCTGCATGCCCGACAGAAATGTGTTGGCGTGGCCGAACGAAAACCCGACGATTCGTAAAACCACCGGCATTAAAAAAAAAAGTGTTTGGGACTCGCGCTTAACCTTCACTAGGATATAGTCGGTGAACTCAGTGCTTCCAGAGCCTCGGGTATTCAGCACAGCGCGCACCCTGGTGGACTACGGAGGAACTACCTTATGAAATCCCGGCCGGACCCGAATCCCCGCGAAAACGCGGTGCTGGATCGCTAGGCCACCGTGTAACGTAAATCTGCCCCATACTATCAGATGGAGGCAAAATCATGCATCTATGGATCACTCTCAGCATTTCCTGGTATAATAGCTGAGCAGTATTCTAAAAACTAGATTGATTGTGGTCCTTCCTCTGATAGGACAATTTTTTCTTCTCGTTTTTTTTTTAATCTGTTCTTAATAGTGGCATTCACGACTTGTAGTGGAATCATGCACTGTAAGGAGAGCCGATTCTAGGACAAACCAAATCTCGAATGATCTTATGTCAGATTTGTTCTCAGATTGTGCCCAACGTTTCATTATAGTTACTGGAAAGTCTGGCGAGATTCTCATTATTCTTTTGTCCTATTGAATCTATATTTGTATAAAACCAGATAGTTTAGTATGTGTATTTTTGCTGTAAATCAGTAATGCTTTTGAGACAATGTTTCTTTGCCTCAGCCATGATTATTTAGTTATTTGTCAAGTACCATCTGGCTAGTACAACATGGCTATATATTATTCATTTACCAACAGTTTGCCAGTCGTTTTGAACTTGTACTTTTCAGATTTATAATTCTGCTCATGCTGAGGATGGATACATACAGGTTATATTGAGCATGATATGTAGGGATCTTTAACTTGTGATTTGAAGGCACTTCTTTGAAACACTAGATCACAATTTTTCCATTGTGTATAAAGATATGTGAGAGATAGACTGATAACGAGCCCCAGTAGAAGCACCACAAAGCCTCTACACAGACAGCGAAGCTTCTGCCCTTTTTTTGCCTGGGCCTCTTATACCCCGGGTCATGGCACCTCTAGAAGATGCTTTCAAGACATTGTGTAATATTATTAGCATTGTTTCCATTCCATGGGGTAATGGCTGGCTTTTTAGGTTTCCATTTACATCATCAAACAATATGAGTTACTAGGAATATACAATTGAGGGCTACCATTTTGAATTGGATATACATTAAAATTAGTTTAACTCCAGCATGGACATGATTTGATCACCTTACTCTACTATGGATGGCATACCAAGAAGGTATAAGAAGTCTTTTCATTTTAAAAGTTCTACTTAGCTCTCTTGTGAAGTAGATTTTCGTGATGGTGTAGCATTATCCTTGTTATTCATGCAATGCCATACATGTTATGAAGTGGCAAAAATTGTAAAAATAGGCTGTCAACACCAACATATAGAAAAGAGTGGGTATTTTGCAACCATGGGAGGGTTTTAATTAAGAACTATTTTTTTTTAAATTCCAGTCTTAAAGATTCCCCTGCTCCGGCGCTCCATTTGCCTGTAATCTAAGAGGCCCTCTGGACTCTAATATGGACAACAACCTCTACATGTTCGGGTCTTATAAACCAGGTCTGACCTTGGCCGAGATTACTGCAATACTCTCTTCCAATCCTCCAATCCAAGAACTATATTAAAGATGGGCGAGTTGAAATTCGGTTTGAACGAGATTCTTTGAATTTTTTTGAAAAAATTTGAATCGACCCGAAGTCAAATCAAGAAGATCACTTAAAAAACGGTATTTCCCTGACTGCAAGAGCCTGTAGGGTATTGTAAACATTGGTGCAATGCTGTAAATATGCCTAGGGATCGTGGTTTTGGTCTCACACAATGTCTGGTGTTTAGTATGAACTAACGCACAGACAGCTGCCGCTCCTGAAGAATCTGCTTCACGCTTTAATTCATGTGCACTTACAGGGCCAACTTGCACAATACAAAGGGATGGGTGGCAACATGGTAGGCTTCAGGTGGCAACGAAGGTAGAGTGTGTAGGTGGATTTAACATAGCAGCAGCAGGAGACCCAGGTGCAGCAACAGTGGTGGCAGCAACGTGGAAAGCCACAGAGGGCACTGATAGAATGTGGAGTGGCGTCAGCAGCAGCAGCAGCAGAAACCCACACATGGCACAAGGGAGAGTGTTGGAGTGGCGTCGCGGCAGCAACAGCAGCAGAGCCTAAAGTTGGCACAATATAGAGTTGGAGGGCAGCAACCTGGTAAACCACAAGTGGCACAAATTATAAAGTGTGAGGTGCTGTCAGCAGCAGCAGGAGCCCACAGAGTGGCCCAAATGACAAGGATGGAGGTAGTAGTATATGGTGGATAAGGCATTGTTGTGTTGAATCCTGGCCGATGCAAGCCTATCATCTTGACAAGTCTCCTTGGGGTAACAATTGGGCCCCCACAAACTGAAACACCTGCTCTGATTGGAACCTCTTGGCGGGAAGCACAGCTTTCTCTACTGCAAAAACTCCCAGTTGCGGCCGTGCATCAAGTTTGGCTGCCCATAGTAGGTCAAGGGGACCTCTACCTGGGTGTACGTGCTGTCCCAAGTAGCCACCACGTCTGCTGCTGCTGCAGAGTCTCTCCAGATCCTGCTGCTGCTGCTGGTGGCGGCTATACCCTCCTCACAATTCATGTGAGTAATTTGCGTCAACAAGGACTCCAACTTAAGCTGCCTGCATATGGAGCTTCTATGGGCCTCCTACCCCCCCCCCCTCTCCCCATAGCAGCTTGGGCATAGTCCATGAGCGATCACTGCCAGGAACCCATCCCTCTGTCAACCTGACAGATGATGGCAATGGTGCACAAAGGCAACGCAACGTCTTTTTCAGTAATTTCTCGATAGTAGCCAGTTGTTCCTTTCTCTCGGCAGGCTGGAAAAAAGTCAACCCATTTTTGACTGGATCGAGGGTCCAAGAGGTAGAACAGCCAAAACTCATCCCTATGCTGGATGTTTGACTATTGAGCTGTTAATAGTTAATGCAAGCAGCATGCTTTGTCATCTAAACACCATTGACTCTGAGGGACTCCCGCGTCAATATCTCTACTGTATACTACTACGGTGCTGCTGTGTCATCTGCTCGTCTTCCTACCTCCTCTGGCTGCTCAACTCCTCATCTTTTGTGAACAAAAAACCACTGAGTTCTCCAAACTCTGCTTGTGCCCCAATGTCCCTCCTCCATCAGTTCAGCCCCTTCGACTGAAGATATAGTCTCCCCGTTCTTCCAGTGCCCTGCTTAGACAGATTTGCATGCAATAGGTTTCCAGGACATAAGCATAGAATGAGTTTTATCCCGCAGTTCTGGCTACTGAAAACAAATAACGTGGCCTTCTTAAAGGGCCTGAAGCAAATTGCAGGTTGCCAGTTGCTGACATCAAAGTACCTAGGGAGTCTCTGTTGCGCTTGCATCATCAAAAATCATATAGCTTTTCTTTCTCTGTTCATACTGGTGATATATATACATCTGGAGAGCTTTGGCTTTGTAAGAGTTGAACTGAAGTGCGTGCACAGTTTCCTCCTTGGCTATTTTTAAGAATTTCTTGTAGATGGGATGGAGACTTTGTGAACCTGTTGACACCCATTGAACATGGTTCACCATACAGGGTGCAATGGCCATCCCTCCTAGGTGGCCAGCACGGACCTCCTTTTACTTCCCATTGTCCCAGTCACCATTATCCCATTTTCAAAGTTGTCATGGAGAAAGCCACAGATATTTTCTTTGTTTTCATGATGCGGAGCAGTTCCCTCCCCTGTTGCTTCATTCGCCCAGGCAAACCATATGTAGCACTGTGTGACACCGCTGGGCCCTGCACCTGTGGTATGATGGAGAGACTTTGTTGAGGCGGGTTGTAGTGGAGAGGGAGGAAGTAAGGGAATTGACGTGTGTGTACTCACAGGAGGAGAAGGGGAGTGATAAGAAAACAAAGTTGAGGAGGGAGTGGGATGGGCCGGGTGTCCGATTAAGCGTGGGGAGGGGTGATGGCTTAGGGTGAGGGAGGAAAGGGCGGAGGAGGAGGCGGAAGGCGGGGTGGAAACGTAGAAGGAGTGGGCGGATAGCGGATTACCCGCTTTGGAGGAGAAAACTGGGGGTGGGTATGCGCGGGAAGGAGGCTAGGCAGGGGCGGGGTGGTGAAGGAAAGAGGGCAGATGTAACCTAGGGAGAAGGGAAAAAGAAGTTAAGGCAGGGCAGTCTGACGGATGGGGGAAGGAAAGGGGTTAAGCGATGTATGAAGGGTGGGAAAAAAGTTGTGAAGGGCGGGCAGAGTTAGGGTCGAAGGAGACGGATAAGAACCGGAAAGGAACGATGAAAGGTATCCACGGGGGAGGAGAGGGAGGGGGGATGATGAAAGTAGTTGCGGAGGGACGGAGAGTTTACGGGTGAGAGGGAATGCGGTGGGGAAGAAATTAGGGTGTCGGAGACCGTAGGGGTAGCGAGCAAGGGGAAGTTGGAGTGGCGAAAGAGGTGTGGGTGTGGGAGAATTTTTTCGGCTGGAGAAAGCAAGAAAGGGAAGGTGGGAAGGTGGAGGTCCGGGGAGGGAGAAGAGACGGAAGGTGTCGTACATCAAGTGTAAGGATGTGTGAATAACAAAAGTGAAGAGGAGGGACATAAAAGGTGGCAGGTTAGGGGGAAGGGATTAGGTGCAGGTGGGGTTGTGGCAACGCAGGATTTTGGGCGGGAGTGGTCGACTGAATAGATCGCAGGGAGGGGAGCGCCACATACGAGGTGAGTTGATGACGGGGGGTAGGAGAAGAGAAGGGGAGGTAGAAGGGAAAGAGAGATTGGGGATGGCGAGAATGAGTGTTTGGGGTGGGGCGGGGATACAAGGAGTTGGGTCGGCGGCGTGGGGAGAGGGTAGGGAAGGAGGGGAGGAGATAGAGAGGGGGGGTATGAGGTAGGGCAATGGGGAGGGGAAAGGGATCGAGAAGATCGGGTACAGGGGAAAAAAGGGGAGCGGAGGAAGGGGGGGAGTTAGTGATTCTCCGCTTGCTTCTGTCTTCTTCATTCCCTCGCTGGATTCCCCTTTCTGTTCCTGCGTATACCACAAACTTGGACAAAAGCAAGGTCAGCTTCTGCACTTTAGACGATCTGGACGCATACAGTTTCTCTTTGTAATGCCTTTTTATGATTTGGCGCCATCATACCGAAGCGCAGGAGCATTGGACCAGATGATTGTCAAAGACAAAAGCTCCCTTTGTAAGGGCTGGAGCCTTGACTGGATGAATGGCATGCGTGCCACTGATTGCTTGCTGCTCAGTTGCTGCTAGGGTTGTGGCAGGATGCCCTCCATATCTATTCTACCCGTTTTCTACCCCGGCCATTGGATGGTGACGTGCAATGTGTTGATGACAGGGCCGTGGTGCCAAACCCTTAGCTTCCCTAGCCACGCTTCACTTCTGCCGACCCCAGATTCTACATATACACACGCTCCGGACTCCTATGGTGTCTTAACAAAAAACGGCCACACCGCTGAGGTGCATGATTTTTACTGCCAACTCTCGGCCATGAGTGACTATTAAACTGCTGCTGCCTTGTTTGAGCCCTGTCACCACTACTTACTTGTACCCCAAATGGCGGTTTTGTACCCCGCATTGTTTGGATACTGTCCCTCACTGCTGATTAAACCCCCTGTGACTCATGGCTTTGCACGTGCTGTCCGTGTGATGCAAACTACTTCCTTCGCCGTGAATCATGCTCCTTGCTCAAAACCTGACGGCCACACACTGACCTAACTACCCCAATGATACACTCACACCGCTCCAAGTGCGATCAGATACATCATCATCATTGCGTTTCCTTGTCAGTGAGTATTCCCTCAAGTTGTCATTATGTCACGCCTCATACTGCACAAAGTGCGGATGTCTGCCCCATCTCTTCACTGCCAGGAAAGTGCTGACTGTCCTCAAAAACATTCGCCCTCAGCTCAGCATAGTGACGCTGAGCCCACAACCACCTATACTCTCTGGCTGAGTGAAAATGAACAGGACAGAAGTTGGTTTGAGACCAGGTGAGGGCCCTGACCTGCTCCGTGGACCATGGGGACTATTGTTTGGATTGGACAAACCCTTGCTCTTGGCGAGGTGTTAGATGGTTATATTTGAGGTTATTGGGGTGGACCTACAACTCATTCAAAACCTTGTGTTTGTGAATCAACCCACTGTCGCAGATGTACAAACGGCAGGTTGGTATAACACCGAGTCACCCCCTTGCTGCCACGTCCCTTATTGCTGGGACCGTCTGCCTGCTCCACCTGCCACAACCTCTGTCAGACATAGTGGTTAAATAACTACATGGATTTACACGTATTTCTTAGCTCTCAACCTTTTGCACACAAAAAAGTACTGGAATTTCCTGTATACAGCTACCCCACAACTAGACAATGGTATTGGTGCGAAATCACTCTATAAACTACGTGGATTGACACGTATTCTGCTTCAACTTTAGAAGAACAAAAAATATGGAATTTGGCATCATATAGCACCCAAAAAAATGGACACACTGTAATGAGCGAAACACTCACTCTAGTAAACTAAGTTTATTCAACATGTTATTTCTTGCTCTCAACTTTAGCAACCAACAGTATGTGAATTTGCTTGAATAAACAGATACCCCCAATGACAGCCTTTGGATTGGAAGGTTATTCTTGCTCTCAACTGTAAAACACAACATTAAATCATTTGCTTTTTACAGAGTGCCCCAAAACGCAACCCTGGAGAGGAGCAAAAATAAAAAGCTACAACAGCACAGTACATTAGAGCAGCTGGATGCTGCAGACAGCACATGCAGTGTGAACTGCAGTAGATTGCCAGAACAGTTTTTTTTATAGGGCTGTGACATTACATAAGCACTTCGTCGCTGATTGGCTTCAGTCTGCAGATGTCATCGAAGGGTTTCTTCTCTTCTCTGGCCCCCATGTATCCCGTGGTGATTCTCGCGCCCATTTAAGCTAAAAAGGATGCGAGCGGCGGACCTTTTTTTCCCACAACTCAGCATTAACTTTCGGATTCATTAAAATGCACATTTTCTCAGTGAAATTTTATTCGAATTGACACTCGTCCAATCAGTTCGCAGGCTTAGGGATCTAGGCTTCAAGAACTCTTCCTGGGGCCGGGGGACGTTTCTTATAGGAATGTCTCTTTTTGCTCGTACGGCCTTCCCCTTCTCAGACAGCCATCCTTCTTCTGAGGGTATATCTATAAAACCTGTGTTATAGTACATCACGGCCACTTATCTTAGGTACACCTGTTCCAATGCTTTTCGTTAACCAACTTAATTTCTATATAGACAATCACAATGGCTAGGCAACCTCAGTGCATTTAGAGCATGTAGAACATGGTACTACACCTCTCAGAGAGTTCGAAGAACGTAGAAATAATAATAACCGATGAAGGGAAGGGGAAAGGCGGAGAAAGCTGGCGACTTGTCGCGCCAGGCGTATTAATCTTGGAAGATGAGGGTCGAATAGTGGCAGGTTGTTGGTATCCATAAGGGCTGGCTCTGAGTAGCAGAAACGATGAATCCGATGTTCATACTGGGGGTTCCATATACACGCAGACAAGCTCATAGGGTCTTACAGAGAATGGTGTCCGAAAAAAGAAAAAAAAACTCACTGTGAGCCGGCAGTTCTCTGGGCAGAAATGCCCTTGTTGATGACCGAGTCAGAGAAGAATGGGCAGTACTGGTTCGAGCTGAGTAGAAAGGCACGTGACTGCAAATCGCCACCCGTTTACAAATCAAGGTAAGGCAGACAGAGGCATCCTGTGGGAAGCACATATGTCGAACTTTGAGCAAGTGGGCTACAAGCAGAGAAGACTACAACGCGGTGCCACTTCTTTCAGGCTAAAACAGAAACTGCAGGCTCAATTTAAACAACTCATCGAAATGGACAGCAGAAGATTGGAAAAAACGTTGCCTGGTCTTAGTGATCTCGATTTGTGCCGACATTCGGATGGTAGGGTCCAGATTTGCGTCAAACAACCCATGAAAGAAGGATCCATCTGCCTTGTATCAACGGTTCTCTCTGGCTGGTGGTTGATGGAGTCATGGTGTGGGGAATATTTCTTACACTCTTTGGCCCCCTGTTTACCAATTGAGCATCGTGCAAGCCAAGCCTACCTGAGTTATTGTTTCTGACCATGTTCCATACCCTATTGAAACCACAATGTACCCACATCTGATGGCTCTTTCCGCAGGAATAATGCGCATGTCCATAAGCTGGATATAATCTCAAATGGTTTCTTCGAACATACAATGAGTTCACTGACAATGGCCTCCACAGTCCCAGATCTCAACTCCATAGAGCATCTTTGGAATGTGGTGGAACGGCGATTCGATCATGGCTGGCAGAGCCGACCAATCTGCGGCAACTGTGTGATGCCCAATGTAATATGGACAAATCTCTGATGAATTGCCTTCCAGCACTTTGTGAATCTATGCCACGAAGATTGAGGCAGTTCTGAAGGCAAAGTGGGTCCAACCGATTACTAGAGGTGTACCTGATAAAGTGCCCTAGCACTCTCAAATGTAGAAGAAAAAAGAAATGTTTTATTCCAATAAGAAAAGGATTTCACTAAATGGCCAATAATTTTTCGTCCCCCGTCCCGCTACTCCATTTGAACTACAAGAAGTAGTTATAAGCAAACGTTTCTCACCCTATCACCCTAATGAAAGCTACTGAAATGCCTTCATTGATTATGTGAAATGGTGACTAACACTTTCTTTCACTTGGTACTGTTGACCTTGGAATTTTATTCACAAGTGTTGGCTGGGTAAGGCCTGTCTAGCCTTATGAAACCTTGCATTTGACTATTTATAATGGTGTTACTCTAAACAACTCCATTGTGATGTGATATATATATATATATATATATATTATATATATATATTATTGATGATATTTGTAAGGGATTCGGCAAGGGGATTGTTGTGTTTTTTGCGACCCATTAGGATCTCATAGCCTTCCGTGATCCGCATCCATGAGAAGGGATAGAGCATGTTTCATAATTTTGCATGTGTGGTTTTTGGGGTTGTGTCCCAGCCTGTCGCATTTCACTACCAAATTTAGCTGGTACTCTCTGCCGGGTGACTCGGTTGGGGCGACGAAATTTGATAACCCGCGCTTCCAAAATACACTATGATAACACCAATGTAGTATCAATTGTCTGCTGCTGGGGCATTCAAAAACCAACGTGATTGGTGCTGTTTTGTCACAGGTTCATTATGAGCCTTTGAGCTGTGATGTGTTACTATATGCAATGAGTATAAGCGCTCATCTTTGAGGTAAGATGGATAAGGACACAGAGATAGGGAGGCTTTATCAGAAATGTCTGAGGTAAAACTTTTCCTGTTGCCCATGGAAACTAATCAGAGCTCCATTTTTATTACAGCTATAGTGACATAAAACACTTGAGCTCGTTTGGTTGCTGTGGGCACTAACACAGTTGCTTTGGATAATTCCCCCATAGATGAATTGACAGTCAGAGACACAAGCATAGATGGTCCGAGAAAGTCACAGTCAGTGACAGACAAAGAAAAACCAGAGACAGACGGTTGTGTTAGAGACCACGACAGTCATAGACATAGACAGTAACAGTCAGAGACAGTCTGAGAAAGTCAGAGAAGTATCAGAGACAGAGACAGTCAGATAAACCCGGAGTCATAGACAGATACAGAAACAGAGACAGGCCGATAAAACAGACATAATCAGAACTCAGAGACAGAAATGGTCAGAAACTGTTCATATACAGACACAGTCAGACAGAGACAATCAGAGACAGTGACGGTCAGTGACGGATAGACAGACAGATAGAGACAGTCAAGAGACACTCATAGCAGACATGTTCAGATACAGTCAAGAGAGATAAATACAAAGTAAATTAATTTTTATACAACCTTTCTCTTTTGAAAAGATTTTTATCTGGGAGCTGCAGCTAGTATATATAGATATATATATATATATATATATTATATTATATATGACTGACATATGTCATAAAGTAGAGTGGGAATTAAGTGACACGGCGCAAACATCTGAGTCAAGAAAACCCAAAGATTGTGTATTGCCTTTATCATGAGAGGAGAGATGAGGCTGAGGCCTTACAGGCTGGTGGGAATGTACTGATTCTGAGACCGCTTTGACTATTGGTGTGATTAATGCATGTAGAAGCCTGGATCTACAGGACCATTAGAGGGTGCTGCTATGATAACATCTCCAAGGTGCATCAAAAACTATTGCTATTTTTGGGCTTAGTGAAGTTACACTGCTGTCGTGTCCTCTGTGACAATACAAATGAGGCAAGTACTCATTAGAGGATCTTTTCATAAGGACTGTGCTCTTACAAGGTATGTTCTGTTGTTCACATCCTACAGTGGTCTCACAAATGGATTTGATTTTATATATTATTATGTGTTTGAGTAGTGCAGACACAATCCCTTATGAAGTGCAGAAGGGATCAATGTTATGGAAAGTACGTTATTTGAGTATAAGCTCCGACAATGGAAGGTTATAAAAGCCGAGACCCCTTATGTCCAACACAAAAAACTGAGGAATAACCTATTGACTCGAGGGGTGGGAAATCATTGGTCACAGCCTGCCAGTATATAGCCAGAAAGACCCCTGTTAGTGATTATAGCCTACCAGACCCTTTAGTGAATAGCCGCCAGCCCCCTGTTATACAGCTGCCCAGCCCCCTTATGATATAGCCGCCCATCTCTTTCTCCGATGCTGCCTGGGTCCGTTGGTCGCCTTTTGATTCTTCTCTCCGTCTCTTCGGGTCTTCGTGCTCGGCGGCACACAGTATTAAACTCAGCTGCTTGCCGATTCATTGTGTTGTGAGCTTCCGGCAAATCGCGAGGGACCCAAAGAGGAGGGAAATAAACCAGAAGAGGATTCGAAGGACCCGTGCAAGCACCATCATAGGACCTACGAGTGACATTGGAAAGTGAGTTTTGACCTATGTTTTTTTTTCTTTGACTCGAGTATAAGCCAAAGTAGGTTTTTGATAACAATTTTGTGCTGAAAACTAGTGTTATACTCGAGTGTATGATAGTCTGGTAATTGCCACATATCCATACCATGAACTGATTAGACGAGCTCATGTGTTAATGTTTGTCTGTGATTACTTCAAAAGATAGTAGTAAATGGGTTTTGTGACCTGAAGTGTACAATGATAGCAGAGAATTATGGACTTAACATGTGTACAAATTTCAGGTTGTTGCATATAGCACAAACCTAAGAAGAATGCTAATGCTAACTGGGATATGGGTTGGGAGAAGAATCATGGCAATCCTGGCAATGATATAACACCGAAATTAAACAGCCTCACCGTTCATGGGGACAGTATGACTGTTACTTATGGGGCTGGACTAGCGAGAGTCATAGACCATGTTATTTTTTATATTGGACTACTATGTCCTTCTGAATAATTCAGACTAATTCTGCTTATCCACATATGAGAGATAATTTAATTACAAAAAGACCAAATTTCTCTCTAAATGATATCAATATGGGGCTATTGATTATGTGCTTGTTGTTTGGTGCCCAGCCCTTTATGTGACCCCGCCCACCCAGCAGGGAATATATTTATAACTCTGGCTTGTACAAATTTGTCGCTGCCGTTCTACGCAAGGTAGAAATTGTGCTATAACCTGCACCATTCCTGGCCTATTCTACAGCAAGTGCTCAAGACAGGCGCGGGTCAGGGTTACACATATACTAGAGGTGGTAGACTTTGTAAATTTTTAAATTCCTGCTTCCTGTGCTGGGTGGAGTTTGTTCAAAGAAATAACAGAATTAAGGTACATTCACCATGGCTGCTATGGGCGCCGTGAACGTCTATAAGCTCTCGGTCATGATGCAGTGAGCACACAAAGCTTCACCGGAATGTGGCTGAGTCCTGGTTGCGTGCCCAAATCTGCCAAAGTTAAGGATACATTCCTTTGTGGTGGTTTCTTATTTTTATGAAGGGCCAGGCGGGTGTTTAGAGCGACTGAACACTACAAAAACCCTACTTCTCATCCTGACCCTATAACACTTACCAGACGTGTAGTTCTAGTAGACATCAACGCGAAGATCGCGGGTGAATTGTAAGAGGGCTCACGTAGTCTGAGCCTCCCATAGCCGGTAAGTGTTTGTTGCAAGAGTAGCAAAAAGAAGATTTTTTTATTGTAGCAGGAGGTCTGGGATATATAACTACCGTCAATATGAAGTGCAATTTGTTAAATAGAAAACAAGGAACACGTTTTTACACTGGAAAAATAAAACAAAGTTATGAATTTCATGATGGTGGGGAGTGAAAAATGAATCCACAAAACTTAAATGACACTGTCATTAATGGGGTTAAATGAGCCTTAAATAATAGAGACTAAAATCTTACCCTAGCAGAACAGAAAGGTAGTCACAAACAAAAATATGAATCGATTAAGGGAAAATTTATTTTTACTGATATGGATATAGAATTTAATTGGAAAACATTGAGTAGATGTTATTTTTTTCTCCTCTGGAGAGGATTATAGATGTCTGTAGCGTTCCATATAGTTCTGTTTCGCTGCTATTAAAACCCATCCACCAGTGACAGTGTATTGACATGACAGACAGCTCCCATGAAACTTTTTTCTCATCTTTCCTTACAGTGCAGTTTGACGACTGCAGGGAATGAAGAAGTGCATCGACGTGTGTGTCTCGAACCCAGATTTCAAAGTGGAGCTGATGGATCATTATTGCTTTGAGGATGTGACTAGATATCCGGGTTTTGTTCTTAATGCTCGATCCCTTCACTTGATGAAATGGCAGAAGTGAAGATTTCTGGGGAAGAGGGACAGACACAACTCAATAATAAAGTGAAAAATGATCTATAATACCCTGAATGTCACTAAGTTAGCAGCTGTCATGAAAGTTGCAAGCGTCAGGTTGGGTAGGAATAAAAACCTATTGTAGCCCTTGGATATTTCATGAATGATTATATGACTAAGAGATGGCAGTGAGTTACTAGTCGAGCTTTGATGCTCGCTCGAGTATTAAGGTACATCGAAACGGCATCTCGTTCGGCGAGTATTTCCCCTGCTCCTGAGATTATTAACCGGAAGACATGATAAACATGAATGGAACAAGGATATTAGGAAATCAGTGACACAGTGAAAATAGATAACGTACACTGTTGTCGGAAGATACGCGAACCGCAGTGAGATCAAGACATTAGAAATCAGCGGATTCGGGAAAATTGCACAGAAATTCGGAGAGATGTATGGTGCCGATACAGTAAAAGATAGATCATAAGTGAGAGGCAGTGAAGGTAACACAGTGGTGATTATCGAGTCGCAATCTCTTTGGAGACTACGGACGCAGCAAGTGAGATAGCCGAGGAGTCATTCGCGCGGGGGAGACATGGGCAGCGGCGGAGGAGAGGACATGCGCGGCAGTGCACGGGAGGGAGCGGAGTCAGCACGGGGGAGGGAGACATCAAGGCAGCACGGGAGACAACGGGCAGTGCGGGGAGACAGATCCGGCAGCACGGGGGAGAGCAAATCGAGGCAGACATCGGGGGAAGACATCGGGCATAGACGGTGAAGGAAAAACATCTGGCCAATGCGGGGGGAGACATGGCCAGCGGGGAACATCGGCCAGCACGGGGAGACTCGCGCCAGGGGCACGGGGAGCACGCTCGGGAGACATCGAGGCACGGGGAGACATCGGGCAGCACGGGGGAGAAACGCACACGGCGGAGACATCGGGGCAGCACAGCGGCAGACGGGGCAGACCGGGCAGAGGGTAACTTCATGGAAGAAAGAAGGCAGCGATCCCTGGGACAGCGTATGCCACACCGACAAGTAAGCAATGTGCCGAACATCGTAATCTATTCTTGACTGTGTTTTTCACTGCGTTTTTCAACTTAAATGTATCCTGTGTTCACTGTTTTTTCTATTCTTCACTGTTCTTCACATCTGTTAACTTGACTTCGGGAGATAATTCCGCGAACAGTGAAGAATTAGATGCAGATGTTTGCAAGTACATCTGGTAACTTATCAGAAGACATTCTTTTTCAATTAAGATACACATTTTATTCCGAACCATGGTCCCTTTGAAAAATGCTCGGTCTCCCTATTGACTGCAATGGGGCTCTGCCGTTATTCGAGACGAGAACTGAGCATCTGAAAAGTTCTGTCTCGACTACACGAGACCCCGAGCAGTTTAGTGCGCGCTCATCTCTAATTATGGACACTTTTGTCAGGTGTAACTTTAGATTGGGCTACAGGGGTGTATAAAAAGTAACAAAACTCTATACTCACTTCTCTCCACAGCACTAGGACTGAGCCAGCATAGCACCTCCACATGCCAGCCTCTGTTGAGATCACACAAGCACTCACTCTACAGCCTGTAAATGCTATGTGCTGTTGATGCCACATTTGCGAACCTCTGCTACACAAGCAATGATGGGTGGTGATGGGAGGGTGCTCGCTGATCATAGAGACTTTAAAGTGTTTTTTTAACCACCAAATTTAGAATTGATACCCAGAATAAAGAATGTTGGTATTTCTTAAAAGGATTCTTCAATATATCAGGATAACAAATTAACAATCACTATTCCACGTATAACTATTCACGTATTAACTTTTAATAGCAATCCACACAAGGGTTGTGGGCACTGGACACAGTTCAAGACGCACCACATATTTGTTCTTCTGGTGTGAACTGGAGCTGTGCGTTGGTCTTACTAAAGGTGAATTATACCCAAATGTTGGAACACTACATTTGTTTTAACCTTCAGAACCTACACCTAGTTGTATACAGTGTATTTGTGGTAACCCTAAGCATTTGATAACTACGGATTGTTAGTGTGATGTATTGAAGTGTCAAGAAAAATTTAAGATGTAATCACTACAAGAATTCTAACTAGTAGAATTATATTGAACACTACCTACTATTTGACCTGTAAGCGTTGATCGCTCATGAATTTCCATCTACAAATTATGAATATTATTGTACGAAATTAAGGGCTAAGATTTTGATTTATTTATTTTTTATTCATTATTTTTATTTTAATAATGTTATCATCATTCAGGTATTCTCGATTGTATGCCTATTGTAAGAATATAGCAGAATTAGATTGTGCTAAATCTTGGTCCGCTGGAACTTACATAACTAATTCACAGATATAATCCAACCTGTCTCTATCAGTACCTGTTGTTTGCCAGGGGCAATTTTGTCACCCCTGGGATATGACCTAATAATATTCTGACTATGGTCGATTCTCCTTTCCCTTGAATAGCTTCTCGTTGCCACTGCAGTTACAAGACCAGCCAGACACAGTCACTTCTGCTGGCAAACAGCAGTGTGGAGAGACTTATTACAAGCTACAAAGATAAAGCAAAATGACGGTGAGTTTATTTATCGTCAGGGTCATGGGGTCATTTATCTTTATTTTTTTCCTGTTTTCGTTCTTCTTTGAGAATACTTTTTTGGCACTGCCAATTAACACAAGGAAAAAGTGAATTGATAAATGACAAAGAAGACAGATGAATATAAACAGGCAAAAACTAGGCCAACACAACAGAGCATAAGATAAATGTTTTTATTGTGTTTTAACCATTCAGAATCTAATAAGTCTCTCATCGCTGATCTTCTATCACCCCTCTTTGTCTAGTGTCAGATGCTTGTAGAATGTCCAGAATCAATAAAACAATTGTAAGCAGCGTTTACCCCTGATAATCTAAGCCCATGTCAGCAAACCCAGTTATCTCATATCAGCACAGAGGGATCATAAGTTAGTCCCTGCCCACAGGCAGGGGCGTATACTGGAGAGGCAGGGCCCAACCAGCTTTCTAAATGGGCCCCCTTACCCCCCTCAGAAAATTGCAAATCTCCATTAGTTAGTGCGTCAGGTCAATTACAGGGACCCCGACATGGGGTCCCAGAGCAGCTGGCTATGGCAGCAACTGCGTTTAGTTTACGACCCCCTGCTGACAGGGACACTGACCATCACTGTATGATAGGAGCTTAAAACACAATAAAGGGACAAAAATGCCAAAAAGTAAGGAATTAAAAGTGATTATTGGTGCTAAGACAGGCGGTCCCATAACTTAAGAATACTCGACTTACATACGACCCTAGTTACAAACGGACCTCTGGATCATGTGTAATTTATTGATACTTTTTAGTCCTAGGCTACAATAAACAACTTGTAACATTATCAAAGGTGTCTTTAATGAAGCTTTAGTGGTTAATATATCTTATGACAATCCAACATTTTTAAAACATCAATTGTCACAGAGACCAAAACATTTTGGCTGGGATTACAAAGATAAAAAACCTACAGTTCTCGATACATACAAATGCAACTTAAGAACAAACCTACAGTCCCTATCTTGTATGTAAACCCGCGGAATGCCTGTATCTTTCAGGATTAAATTTGAGAGCTGTATTTCATGAAACCCCCTTAATAAACCTCCAAAAGTCGTCCATATAGCTGCCTCCATACATCGTCCCCTTATCAAACGAGGTGTGTCAGGCAGAAATTTGGGTTGTTTTCATGGGTTCCACATCAAAGTTGTTAACTTTGTCGCCACCCTGCTGTGTTATCCACAAAATATACTGGCAAACTTTTATCATTTACCAATATTATTTCAGCGCTTCTTGCGCATCTGTTTACATTCCCCTCACCCGCCATATCCTAAACTTATAAGAACACCACTACACTTGATCTTATACAAAAGGTTCTTAGAAGTGCTGTTTGGGGAGTAGCCTAGAGACAGGGGCTTGGATTGGCGAAAGCTCGCCTGGCAGCGGAGCGCCAGCTCCATGCCAAGATCCAACTAACATAGTTTTAACTGCAGCACCTTTAATCTACTACTAGTTCACTGCCTCCATACATGGTCCCCTTATCAAACGAGCTGTGTCAGGCAGAATTTTGGCAAGAGAAATAACCTTGATGGTATAACCAGTGCCTAGGACAAAAATAGTTCGTAACCAGGAGTCAAAAGCGGTGTAGATTGCTTGCAGCGAAATGGTGACAATAGAATCCTTAGTAACTGTAAAAGTGTGTGACCTCTGCGTCTGCGGAGCGATGTAGTGGGTCCAAAAAGAGTTCCAGCGTTCAATATCGATTTAAAAACAAGATCCGACACATCAAGACAGTTTTGATGTAGAAGACCGAATAAGCATGGAGGTGTAAAAGGGGGCTGAAGGATGAACGCTTAACCGAATGACGAAAAATAACAACCGGTGAATACGCAAAAATTCTGGGTATGCAAAGGAGCGCACAACATGTTGGGCTTTAACCATCCTCCATCGTTAGATTAGATTCCAAAGTTGTGCTAGATGAACCCCCCCATTCCTTACTTTAAAGCACTCAAACAACACTGCTGTTATCGTAGCCTATGACTTTGGTTTAAGACAGAACCGTAATAAGACTCATGTACATGGCCCAGGATCAATTACCTACGTTCAACCCTTGTAGGTCCCACTGGTTGCACAAATTATTAAATTCCGGCTTTGGTCGCCCCCAAAGTTCTGTAGTTGACTTTGGCTTTTATACACGACGTCTTCTAGGCCGTTTCCTCCTAATATCTTGTAGGACGGTTATTCCACCCCGCTATCTCTTTCTTCACTTTTACCCTCTCTACTGATTTCTCTCCCTTACACGGGGACAGCGACCAGGTGAAAGAGCAAGTCTCTAACGGGGACCTCTCTAGTAGCGCCAGGCATCTGACTCGAGGGCTGTCTATTTTCTAGGTAGGTATAACTGATACAAACCTGCCTCCTCCATAGCCGACATATCAACCGAGGCCAAAGAGGAAGCAGTGTGAGTCAGAATGTCGCTCTGGCTGTTACAAAGCATTCGTGGGGTATGACGAGTTTACCGTCAGATATGCCCTGAGCTACAAGTCTTAGACTTGAATTTAAAACCTGTTTTAAAAACGCCTGAGTCCGTGGTGGCCTTCCGGGGAGCGTGAACACCACGGTATGGCGGCTAAACCCCAGTTCTCCAACTTGAAATTATGGCAAAGCCACAGAAGGAACCTGCAGGTTAATGAACAAAATATTTCGTTGCTTATTATTCCTGGCACACACGCGCTCACTAACTCACACAGACTATCTCACGCTAGCTCGTTACTCTACTACCTTCGTACTCTCCTAGATCCTTATACTCTCTCCTATCCTCTGTACTCGTCGCTGAACTACTGCCTTTTACTAGGCAGAAGAAAATAAAAACTTTATTGATCGACAGGCTTTCCTCCCGCATCTGAAACTAAATCTCAATCCTCATAAATGCTCCTGACTGACATGCATACTGGCCCCTGCGGCAGTTCGCTTTGTAGACGATGCCAAGTGCCCATCTTATGTGAAGTTTTAAGCACGCATTTGATGTGGAAGCAATTGCTTGAGGAGCGCCCTGTATATGGACTTAGATTACATACTCCTCACTTTAATGATATTGTTCTCTCGCTGCTGCTGTTTCATTAGTCGTCTCGTGTGCGAATCATAATTCAATGGAGATTATCGATTTTGTAACCATTAGTCAAGCTCTGATATTCAAAACAAGATAAGAGGGATAGATTAGTCAAAAATTCTCATGTCTCAGATGGAGATCAAGTCCTAAATACATGAAGAGATGTGATATACTGCATTTTTCACTTGTCTCCGTCTCCAAGTTCTTAGGGGGGTTGTGACATATAATCTCCCATGAAGCTGTAAATGGTTATTGACGGTTCGTTACTGTAGACCACAACAACCGTCCTGTAAACCGATCAATAAGCATTAGCTCATAAATAAGTCAGCAATGTTTATTTAGAGGAAAGCCAAGGATTTTATTGTTGTATTTACTGTCCATTTTAGGTCATTAATTTCTGGAAAGAATATCTGATTGGAAAAGTAAGGTTTTAATGACTGTGGTTGAAACGGGAAAGTCATATGGTGTCGCAAAAACAAAAATATTTTGCGACACCATATGAATAGTTCCTTTGGGGAAGTCCACCATGGTTAAAAACAATAAAAATGTCATCAAGGTCACGGACCTTTAAGTGATAGGACTTTCACATCTATAACTTATGGTGACTGTAATTTGTATGAGAACTGATACAGTCACTTAAAATCCCATCGTTGCAAACCTCTTTCATTCATGAAATAGGACTAATTTTATTCAAAGGGGTATCCTAAATCTTTAAAGTGTATAAACATTCAGTTTATTGGAATGTGGTAGAAATGGGCTTTGGGCCACTCACTCGTTTTTTCTATGATGCCATCACAGCTAGGATGTAGCATTCTGACCATAAAAGGTTAACCAGATACATCAGATATGTCCATCTTTGTGGCCTATTTTTTAGCAATTCTTAGTCAATTGGCCGGTTGCCAGATAGAGTATCATAGTGAATTTAAAAAAACTTCAAGTAATAACAGCATAAGGGAAGGCTAAATGGACCTAATTTTGTCTGCATTTTCATTTTGAATGCCTTATGGTGAATATCAACAACATGTAATGTGCAGTGCTCCAGTGCAGTCCAAAGGCATGTTGATCATGACCATGGTGTACTCATTTGCATAAATTAAACAGATTTCTCTCATATGACATATAACTAGAAACAGGAATGAAAAACTGAAAGCTCATAGCCTGCCCTACTATTGTGGGTTTTACTTGTTAGGTGATAGTGTAGACTACCCTTTAACACTCGGCCCCTGTTCCTGCTCAAATGTCACATCTCTTTGTGGCATACCCTACTATTTCTCCTTATTCTAATTCCTGACAACATGAAGACATGATGCACAAGGTGAAAAGAAACAGCTCATGAGAAGCAATGCAGATTCCATGTGAAGTGACAGCTTCCACTCAGAAATAGACCCAAAGACAATTGTTTTAATTGTAACTTATTAAAAGACAGTGACCCACCAGCTAATTGTTAAATGAGAGAAGATCTTCAATTAATATGTTACTCTCAATCAGGAGGCGCCGGCATTTTTTAATTTCTTATGTGGAACGCCATACATCTTTTGACAGAATTGCTTTCTGCTCATTTTGACATTACACTGACAGTTTATTTGCCTGTTGAGGGTCCATAGGACAATGCTGTTTACCTATAACTGACATTACCGGAATTCTCTTTATTATTGGAGAATAAATGCGAAAAATAGCGATACACTGTAATTTATATTGTCTCTTCAGATCTATCTGCAGTGATGCGAGACAAACCTTTCCTAGTAACGTCCAATGGCAAATTGCGGATTTTATTCACTGAAAATTGCATATTTATATGGATATTCTATACCCAAAATAATACAGGACACTGCAGAGAATTGTCTTGACAAACTTCGTGAAAATGTGATAAACAGTCTTAAAGACCATAGCAGCCAATCACAGGTCAGCTTTTATTTCATATTCTATAGTTGGATTGTTTTGGACAGTTACCCCTAATTGAATTATTGGTTGCCATTGAGTGTTGCAGACCAACATATGGTAGAGTCAAATTCCATGTATTAGAATTCAAAAAAATCTTTTAAATTATTTGAATCAAATGGATGTCTGACACAGATGCAAACAGAGCCTTATATAAAGAAATCTGTTCTATTGTACTATATTTATGTAAATTAAGGGTGCGGTCCAAGGTGACGTTTACAATGCATTTAAAATGCAAGCAGAAACACATGAGTTTGACTGGTACCTAGACGGTATGAAAGAGTAGATTCTCTCTTTCAGGGAAAAAAAGCAGAAATTCTTGTGCCAGGGATCCAGAGTTATGGCTCCTAGAACCCAGATTATCCTTGGAGGAGCCACCCTCTGAGATGTAGTAGACAGGTAGAGACAATTAAAAAAAAGCAATATAATGTATGATATATAGCATGTTCTGGACAGAATTGAACTCTGCCACCGTGATATTATTGATGATGTGTTTTGAGGTTATAAAAAAGATAACCCCACTAAATGTAGAGGAAATGTTTGAACTAAAGCAATGTCACGGACATCTTAATTGTATTCTATTCTCCTCTAAGTGCTTCCAGTGGTCACAGGAATGAACATATCAATTAAGTGTTACAGATGACTTGTCCATACAAAAACACAATACTCTACAGTATGCCCCCCTGATTGTTAATGGACACACTGTACACCATATGGCTGATTAAACACTGTATGATGCTGATACGCGATGATTGAAACGAAATTGGCTGAACATTTGTTAAGGATACAGCCATGAAGAAGTGGAAAAAGAATGAGCAGATATATTCCCAACAACTGTCCTATGTTCTAGATGATATTTAGTAAACTGAGTCTTTTACTTGTGAGTGAACAATTCATTCATTCCTTCATGTTAATAGTGTTGGCGTAAAGACTATGTGTCGAATTATTGCATTATGTTCTAAGGAAAAAAGATTATATTAATTCACTGGACTACAACAAAGCGCTGCTTCTTCCTATATTGGGGCTGTTCACGTACTATAACATCACCGGATTCTAAAACTTCTCTCGACTTCATCTCCCTAATCAAGTTTTCTTGGAAGTTAGATGGTAAGCCCCCAATATAGGTTATAGCTGAAAATATTTTGGGTTTTATAATATAATATATAATATAGAGAAGTTTGGAGTATAGTTTGTTCTTAATTTATTAGCATTTGTATATGCAAATGATTCACTTGAGTCTGACACCTCACTACGGAGTGTGGCATTCATAACCGTCCTTGTGGTTGAGCGCTGTTGTAATCTAGGCTGATTGAACACAATAATAATGTTACTTGCAGGTCACTAATGATAGACTCTTATTTAATCATGCATATAACAAATTCCCACTGAGTATGTCGTGACATCATTGTCCTGTCTGCCTCGTGACAGATGTCCTGGATCTCAGTGACTGCATCGGGTTTCTCCCTCTTTAATGCATTAACACTAATTGTGCAATAACCACATTGACACAAAGCAAACTTCAACCTAAGACAAATGTTAGAAAAAGTATGTTTGCTTATTTCAGAATATACAGCATTGTTACTGGAGAGAGGTGTCACTAGAGATGAGCGAACATGCTCGTCCGAGCTTTGATGCTCGGTCGAGCATAGGTACTCGAATGCTCGTTCTCGGCGAATACTTCGCCTCGCGCTAGAAAATGGCAGCTCCCGCCGTTTTGCTTTTTGGCGGCCAGAACAGAGCCAATCACAAGCCAGGAGACTCTGCACTCCACCACCAGCATGACGTGGTACCCTTACACGTCATAGCAGTGGTTGGCTGGCCAGAATCATGGGTGACCCGATGATAGACTAGCCCGCTGCCGCCGGCCCCCCGCGCTGCTGATCATTGTGTGTCTGAGTGCCGCTAGGGGAGAGAGCTTGCTGCTGGTCAGGGAAATGTTAGTGTGTTTCTATATCTTACTGTTAGCGAGGATGTTCTCCAGACCCAACAGCCCTTTTAGGCTACAATAACGTTATACTTTTTTTTTATTGCAGCTATACATATTGTAAGGAATTTGCAGGGGACTTGCTACCGTTGTGTTAAGCTCTAGTGACAGCAATATCCACTGAAACACACAAAGTGGAAAATTTATTAGGGGTTGGATTTCAATAGGCACAGTCTGCCATTTCCTTTTTTATTTTAGTTATTTTGTTTAATAACTCAGCGTCATCTCATCTGGCATAGTAGTGTGCTTTCATACTTGGCTAGAAAATAGCCATAGGAGAATCCAAACGGCTTACTTACGCCTACAGTAGCGTTATATAATTTGATTTCTGGTTGATCTGCTGGTGGCTGTACTTGCTGCAGTGCATCTACTACAAATTGTGAGCAATTTGTAGTGAGACTTGCGACCGTCTGTGTTGCGCTAGTGACGCATATCCATTGCAAGACCGAAGTGGGAAATTTATTAGGGGTTGGATTTCAATTAGGCACAGTCTGCCATTTACTTTTATTTTACGTTTATTTTTTTAAGAACTCAGTGTCATCTCATCTTGCATAGTAGTGTGCTTCATACTTGGCTAGAAAAAGCCATAGGAGAATCCAAACGGCTTACTTCACGCCTACATAGCGTTATATATATTTGGATTTCTGGTTGATCTGTCTGGTGGCTGTACTTGCTGCGTGCATCTACTAGCAATTTGTGAGCAATTGTAGTTGAGACTTGCGAACCGCTGTGTTTTGCGCTTAGTGACGCACATATCCATTGCAAAGACCGAGTGGGAAAATTTATTAGGGGTTGGATTTCAATTAGGCACAGTCTGCCATTACTTTTTATTTTACGTTATTTTTTAATACTCAGCGTCATCTCATCTTGCATAGTAGTGTGCTTCATACTTGGGCTAGAAAATAGCCTAGGAGAATCCAAACTGCTTACTTACGCTACGTAGCGTTATATATATTTGATTTCTGGTTGATCTGCTGTGGCTGTACTTGCTGCAGTGCATCTACTAGCAAATTGTGCAATTGTAGTGAGGACTTGCGACCTCTGTGTTTGCATTAGTGACCCATATCCATTGCAAAAGACGAAGTGGGAAAATTTAGTAGGGTGTGATTTCAATAGGCACAGCTCCATTTCCTTTTTATTTTACGTTTATTTGTTAATAACTCAGCGTCTCTCATCTGGCATAGTATGTGTCTTTCATACTTGGCCTAAAATTAGCCATAGCAATAGGATAGCATCGTTTGGTTTTAAAACTAAAAAACACAAAAAAACAAAAAACACAAAAAAGTTAAAAAAAATTAAAGTTATAACTCTCATTTTCAAATGTTTAACCCGAGGGCTAGGGTAGAGACGAGGCGGGACGTGGCGTCCAAATACTGCGGGGTCGAGGCCGTTGTCCTGGGCGTGGAGACCACCTGCTTTATGAGGGAGCAGGGCACGCCGCAGAGCTACACTCCCTAGGTTCATGTCTGAAGTTACTGGGACTCGTGGTAGACACTGTTGAGGCCAACAGTGCGAACAGGTGATGTCGTGATTGCCGACAATGCTTCGAGCAATTTGTCCACCAGTCAGTTCTTCCACGCATTCCACCCATGTCACCGAAATCGGCACTCCTCCAGCTCCTGCACCTCAGCCATCCTCCCCATCCCCCCAGTCTGCCCCCTCCCAGAAATTTGCCATTTGAAACGGATACTCTGAGAACTGTTTCTGGACCCTTCCCACACACAACAACCTTGTCCGGTTGCTGCTGAGCATTTTTCCGATGCCCAGGTTTTCTCCACAGTCGCAGTCTGTGGGTTGATGATGACTTCTTGACGTAGTGGAAGAGTGTCTAAAGAGGTGTCCGACATGAGGAGACAACGTTGTCAACAGTGGGGAAGTTGTGTCAGGGCAGGAAGTCCGAGGGGGGAGCAGACTGAGGGATCGGAGGATGATGAGGTGACAGACCCAAGCTGGGTTTATAGGCCGGGTGAACACAGTGCTTCTGAGACAGAGGAGATCCCTCGACCAGAACAGGTTGGAGAGGCAGTGGTGGGGGCCAGATGGAGAGGCAGGGCCAGAGCTTGCATCAGCGCCAAATGTGTCAACTAGTGAAGCTCCCGTGGCGAGGGCTCTTGCGGCGAGGCTAGATTTTCAGAAGTTGGAGGTTCTTTAAGGAAACACCGGATGACCGACGGACTGTGGTGGGCAACATTTGCAAACCAGGCTCAGCAGGGTCCACCAATACTAGCTTAACTACCACCAGTATGCGCAGGCATATGAATGCTAAACACCCCACTCTGCAACAAGCCCGTTCACCTCGGCCGTGCACACCACTGCTCCTCTCCCCTGGTCAGCTGATAGTCCACCCCTGCCCAGGACCCTGCCAACAAAAACCCCATCGCTCGCCTCCACGATCCTCCACAGCATCCGAAACGCAAATATAGTGCAACCACCCGCACGCCCAAGCCCTTAATGTCACATCTCCAGATTGCTTAGGCTGGAGATGCTGCCCTATAGGCTAGTAGAGACCGAGCCTTTCGCAACCTCATGGCGGCGGCTGCCCCTCGGTATTCGGTCCCCAGCCCCACTTACTTTTCCCGATGTGCGTCCCAGCCCTGCACCAGCACGTGTCAGACAACATCCGTGCCCTGACCAACGCCGTTTTGACAAGGTCCACCTGACCACAGACACGTGGATAGTGCTGCGGGCAGGGCCACTATATATCGCTGACGGCACATTGGGTTAACTTGGTGGAGCTGGGACCGAGTCTGACCCTGCGGCTGTCATATACTGCACGACCGAGGATTGCGGGGCTACCTCGGTCCAGGTGTTTCAGGCCTACTATGCCTCCTCCTCCTCCACCCCTCCTCCACCTCCTCCTCCTCCGAATTACCATCCGTGGGCATGGCCCCATCAGTCTTAGCTCTAGGCACAGCAGCAGTGCCGTCGCTAAGCCAGAGCAGCGGTGCTCAAACGTGCTGAGCCTAGGCGATAAAGGCAACACCCGCCCAGAGCTATTACAGGGCATCACGGCGAGACTGATCTGTGGCTGGCACCGCGAAACCTGAAGCCAGGCATGGTTGTGTGTGACAACGGCCGTACCTGGGGCGGCTCTCCAACTCGGCAGACTGACACATGTGCCATGCCTGCCCATGTGTTAATCTGATAGTTCAGCGTTTCCTCAAGACATACCCATCTGTCTGATTGCTCACGAAGGTCGCCCATCTGTGCGCATTCAGGAAGTCCAGCACAGATGCTGCCACTCTCAGGGCAGCGCAGCGCCGCCTCCAACTGCCCGCTCACCACACTGTGTTTGCGACGTGCCCACGAGGTGGAATTCAACACTGACCATGTTCGAGTTTACCAGCAGCGCCGAGCGATTTAGACTGCCAGATGTCAACTTCCAACCAAAACTGGTAGTCGGTCAGTCAGCTTCCTCAAGTCTACAATGAGGAGTGGACGTGGATGTCTGATATCTGTCAGGTGCTGAGTAACTTTGAGGAGTCAACACGAGGTCAGTGGCGATGCCGCACATCAGCCTCACCTCCCGCTGCTTGCCTTTGAAAAACTCTCTGATCAGCATGAAGTCGGAAGCTTTGCGCTCGTCACAAGAGACGGTGGAAGAAGATTCCCTTGTTGATAGCCAAAGCACCCTTAGGTCTGTTTCTCAGCGCATATCGGAGGAGTGGAGGTGGAGGAGGATGAGGAGGAAGAGGAGGAGAATGTTGGCGAGACACAAGGGGGACCATTGTTGAGTCCTTCACTGTTCAGCGTGTATGGGCAGAAGAAGAGAGTTGGAGGATTGGAGGAGGAGGAAATGGACAGTCAGGCCAGTGAGGGGAGTGAATTCTTACGCTTGGTACTCGGCGCATATGGCAGATTTCATGCTAGGCTGCCTATCCGTGACCCTCGCGTTCAAAGAATTTATTCCAGCACCGATTACTGGGTGTTCACTCTCCTGGACCCACGTACAAGCAAAATCTTCCACTCTCATCCTCGGAGAGGAAAGAGTGTGAGAATGCATGAATACCAGCAGGCCCTGGTTCACAAGCTGAAACGTATTTCCCTTCTGACAGCGCTAGCGGCAGAGTGCGTAGTTCTGCGGGACCAAGTAGCGAGGGAGAGTAGCGAGCAGGCAGCTTGTCAGCACTGGCAAGGTACGCTTTACAAGGCTTTTGACCAGCTATGTCCCCCCAGCAAGACACTGTCACCTGTCCCCAGCTCGGCAGAGAGTAGGGTCTGATCTTTACAAAGATGGTGAGGGAGTACGTAGCTGACCATACCCATCGTCCTAAATGATCACACAGCTCCCTACAACTACTGGGTTTAAAGCTGGACATGTGGCAAACGACTGGCGCTGTACGCCTTGGAGGTTCTTGCCTGCCCTGCCGCTAGCGTCTTGTCGAGCGTGTTTCAGTGCAGCTGTGGCATCATCACCGATAAGCGTCACGCCTGTCGACTGACAGCGCTGACAGGCGACGCTTATTAAGATGAATAAAGCCTGGATTTCTCATAATTTCCAATCTCCACCAGGGAAGGAAGCTCAACCTGAATAATTATCCACTCCTCCTCCTCCTCATTTTCCTCCTTCTCCTCCTCTTTGTACAGTAAAGCAGAGAAACTGGCTATTTTTGACAGGGCCCATGGCTCTAGCTATAGGACTTTATGCATTAACTTTTCTGGAGGGCCACCTACCCGGTCCTCTGTTTTAAACATTTTTGGGAGTGCCACATACAGGCACTCAATCTATTCAATTTTTCTGGAGGGCCACTACCCGCTCCTCTGGTTTGAAAACTTTTGTTGGCCTGCCACATACAGGCACTCAATCTATTCCTATTTTACTGGAGGGCCCACCTCCTGCTCCTCTGGTTTGAAAAGTTTTTTGGACTGCCACATACAGGGCACTCAATCTATTCCATTTGTTTAACTGGAGGGCCACCTACCTGTCTTCTGGTTGAAAAGTTTTTTGGACTGCCACATACAGGCACTCAATCTATTCAATTTTTCTGAGGAGCCACCTACCGCTCCTCTGGGTTTGAAAACTTTTTGTGACTGCCACATAAGGCACTCAATCTATTCATTTTACTGGAGGCCACCTACCTGCTCCTCTGTTTGAAACTTTTTTGACTGCCACATACAGGCACTCAATCTATTACATTTTACTGGAGGGCCACCTACCCTCCTCTGGTTTGAAAATTTTTGGACTGCCACATACAGGCACTCATCTATTTCATTTTTCTGGAGGGCCACCACCTGCTTCCTCTGGTTTGAAAACTTTTTGGACTGCCACATACAGGCACTATCCAATTAAATTGTCTCCATAGCAGCCTCCCCACGTTTCTCCATGTACCACCACAAAAGTCGTCCATATAGCTGCCATCCGA